>JAWQRP010000111.1:0-41430 GCA_033557875.1 Quadriops clusia | reverse complement strand
GAAGTCAGTTCGTACCACTTCCCAATCGAGGTGGGCGCCGAACTTATTAAATGGTTGAAAGGGCTCACCTAAACAGTTGTCCCCCAGTGCCATCGTAAGTCCGGGTACCAGGTTAAACCCTCGGTACAAATTCATCTATATCATACTCAAAGCGGAAAACTCAGAGGTTTAACAACGTTGGTTTGGTTTGTTATGGTTAAGAGAAATTGCGTTGGCATTAGGACTGCCTATGGGGAACCTGTTCGTCAACTTAGCTCCGCGAAACACCTTGCTCGCGTAGCCTGAATGTTATTATGACTGAACCTAAACGCGGGTAGTTTAATTTTACAGAAATGTTAATTCATATTCCATTTGTCTTTGCTTTAATCGCGCCCGAAACCGCTTACGTGCCTGTAATTGTTACCCCGGTCATACGTGGTAATGGTTTGGTCGCTCACCGGGATGAACTGTAAACTAATGTTCTCCCCCCGGAACCTTGCCGCCCCCTTTTATGGTCGTGGATCAAACGTTTAATTGCGCAAACCTACCGTTTTGACATCGCGGTCATCTTAACCTTGCGTTTCGCGCTAATTGCGGAGTCGTACGTTTAAACACCTGGATTGCTTTTGTCGCGGATTAAGAATGCTGAATTCGGTGCCGCGAAGCCACGATGGCATTTCTTTTGGCGCTGTGAATCGAAAATCCCGCATGCCTTTCCCACAAGCTGTCAAACGCGCGCGAAATGTCACTCGTTGTTACCGCCAACTTAAATCGTATCGTTTGGTTTTAAACCTAGTGATTCCCCTAACTGGGCGACAGTTGGTAACACTGCGCGCTCGGGCTGCCGCGTTGGGTTGCTTCCAAGAATCCGGGGATCCACGGCGCAATTTAATAAAAGCACGAATCTCGATCAAATACCGCGCACTGTTAAGAAGCAATGTAAAAACAAATTAAAAGCTTAGTAATAATTGAATAGATCTGGCCTTTTTCCTATGGCGGCGACGGCGTCATCTGCGTAGAAACGGCTTCCATTCTTCGCACGTTCTGGGTTGATCGGCGCCTGCTCTTTCGGTACTATTTCCATCCGGGTAATTCTGACGTTACCTCGCGAGGATTCAACTATGTTTTGAGGTCTGAATTACTCGTCACTTTGTAATTACGTTGTTACTTTTATTACGCTTGGCCGGCCGCTCCTCGATCACTACCTTCTCGGTTGCGAGCACAGACCCGACTGACTGCCCGATCGATCGATCGCCTTCCCGAAAGCGAACTTCACGCGTGCGCTGGCTCGACGCAGGCTGTCGACATAAACTACCCTGCTAGCACCCAGGACTCGATTAAGGCGGCTTTCGCGGCGTTGTATCTCTGGTTGCCTATGTATGGGCATAGCAATCTAAAAATTTATAGTAGACCCACTTGAAACTGTTACAATACGTTAGGTAAATTATCACTTTAAGCTTTTTCAAAGCCAGCTAGCGGCATTTTGCACTAATATTCTACACATTTGTTGAACCAACGAACACAACGGTCGTATATTTTAAGGCTATATACAACGACGTTATATACAAAATGAATGACAGCTCCGCTCTTATCCGAAGTGCTGTGAAGTGAGCGCTTCTGTGTGTCTATACTACCTTCATACTATTCGTGACGTCATTAGCCCTAGATTTTCTTTTTCCCGATGTTTCCTAAATAAAGCCATATAAGATTATGTCAAATTTAGTTTTGGCTCTCAGGAAGGCTATACTTTGCAGTTTAAGTCTTAGTTTCATTACCTTTTTACCTAGTGGAATACCCCATTAGAGACGCACTTTCTTGATAGGATTAAATCATAATACTTAAACAAGTGCCTGTAATATTAAGATGTTTTTCATTTCAACTTGCTTTATAAAATGTATAACGCTCTGTTGTCGCTTTTTAGAGGCCTGAAGATGCTGGAGTTCCAGCGAAACTAGTCCCCTACTTAATAAAATAATTACTATCAAGAAAGTACCTCTGTAATTTAAACATTACATAAAAATAAATTTTTAAGAAACACTTTTATTTAAATGTTCTAAATGTGAATAGGAAATTGGAACGGTAGCAATGTTCCCTCTATTCATACCGCTTCCGTCAGGTCTCGACTTCTCCGTTAAGAATACGTTTGGAATTAATTTTGAACGGAACGGTTCGAAAAGGTTTCAAGGCGGAACGGAAAGTGTGCATACGCACATTCATTTTCATCTAACAATAATTTATGTAATTGTAAGGGCTGTGGAACAGGAAATAAACTGATCGTATAATGTGAATCAACCTTTAAAAGCCCTAGGTTTCTTAAGCTTATTTTTTTGAACCTTTATAGTCTTATTCATAACGTAGGTTTAGTTAGACCGGTATAAGTGGTTGCCAAAAATTTATAACCTCGAAACTTAGGATAAACAATGCTTAAATCATTTTTAAACCCGGTTGTACTAAATCGCGTTCATCAACGAGGTTTAGTACATCCGGGTTTAAAAAAGATTTAAGCATTGTTTATAAATAAGACTGAAACTGTATTATTCATAAAAGACGCTTAAATCGTGTTCAAACCGCGTTGTACTAAATCTCTTTCATCCGCGTAAATACAAAATTTTGAGGTTATAATTTTTTGACAACCATTTATGCCGGTCTAACTAGACCTACGTTAGTCATCGTTTATGAATAAGACTGTTACTGTGTTAATAGCCCTAGGTTTCTTTAGATTATTTTCTTGAACTTTTACTGTCTTAATAGGTCTAGATTTCTTTAGGATATTTTCTTAAACTTTTAGGGTCTTAATATGTTGGGAATCGTAGACTGCAACAAGCTAAGATTAACTCAGTTTCCTATGGGAGGGAAAAACTACAGTTTTAACATGGAATAGTAAAAATACACAATAACCTACCTGCGGTGCTGTAAAGAGATCAGATAGAAAAAATTATAAGATGACAAATATATTGTAAACTGAAGTCTCTTAGCAGTAAAGAAATATGTAATCTTGACAATGGATCAAGTTTATCGGGACCAACAAAAAGACTATTTACCCTGCAACTCATATTTGCGATTTTCAATTTATAATATTAATTTAAAGAAAGCGTTAACATTTTTGGTTTATTTTTCGTGGGTGAGAAGTGAGCCAACAGAAATAGATAAATCACCTGGGCAGCAACATCTTCCATATGTGCGAGATAAAAGTAATGGTTAAAGTAACGAAAACAGATGCAGTAGCCAACAAAAACACCTTCCAACGCATGTGTGAGAAATGAGAAAATGTTCTAAAACATGTATATTACCCGGAGTACAAGAAAATGTCCAATAATTTTTTGAAGTACACAAACATATTCTATGTGCAAAGCATTTATGTTTCATACATATTGCATGTATTATGCACTAGCATTAAAAGGAATTTAGATTTTATACACATAAAATTAAAAATTTGCTAACAGCATGGATATTCCCACCATCCACAGAGTTGTGACGTAAACATCATTCTTCGTCGCCGAATTCTTCTTGGGGTTTTTAGTTTTGTCTGATACTTTAGTGGTAGAGGTAGCTTCGGGGCCTGGTTTAACCGTCGTTTTCTCTTCTTTATTATTTGTTACTTGGGAAGTAGTAGAACTTCCTGAGGGAGAAGTTATTTCCCCAATTGTTGTTTCAGGTAACTCGTTCATCTGAGTTGTGGATTGGCTTAAAATTTGATTCGTAGATGTTGAGGGCTCTTCCTTAGGAATTGTAATTTCGTCCGAAAATGCGAGAATAACACAAATTACGAATAAACTTTTGATGCCAAGTCTCAACATTATGATTTTGATGATCGAGGGTTGACAGGTGCAATAACAATGAAAGTAGTAGATTTGTTTTTTTTTATTCTGCGAGACATTATGCGTTTATAATTGCATCAGTTATATCGTTATTTAACTGCTGAACTTTAGGCACAGATACTTAAATTAATGCCATTACGAAGACATTTATTATTATTATTACGTAATAATAGATAAGTATCAATTTAAAAAATACTGTATTAATCATGTAAGGTCATTATAGCTATCACCGACATATAAATGCCTACCATCGCTAAGAGTAATATAAGGACCCCATAAAATAAACGATTGTTGCCTCCATGGTGCTCGATAAGAGTAGAATTTTTAGTTGGAAATTCATCATTTTCTTGGTAAGTATAACTAGACAACGTTGCGGGAGTTGGCTCTTTCGACCTTCTGGTAACAGAAAGTTCAACACTCGCGTACGGATACAACAGCACTGAGAGTCCCACTATTAAATATCTTTCTAACGAAAGAGACATATTGCTCAATTCCAATTCTATGAATTTAAAATCATGCGGTTGTTGTAAGCAGTGTGAATTGTTGGGAAGTACTGTATATACCTCCGTGGCGCCTCTAGATTTATATTATTTGTTACCTGCTCAAATGAGCATATGGAATGCATCATTATGCACAGATGGAGTTTGTTGCAAAGCATTGTGCAAAGTTGAGTCACATTGTTTTTTAAGAAATTGCGTTGGATAAACTATTTTGATTGATTTTGTAGCAAACATTTTTATTACTAATGTATCTTTTACTAATGTATTAATAACGAATTTTATTTGTCCACATGCGACGATTTCTTCGATTAGATAACGTAGGGTTGGTTTATTCATAAAGTCCCTTATTCATATTTATTTTAACTCCATATGCAGCGGAAGAACGATTCGTATTTTCATATACACAGCTGACCCTTCGTCAATGGATTCTTTATTCGTATCAACGAGGGGGATACAGTCGCAGTTTTTATTGTATTCAGAAAGATGCGATGCGGAATGTTTCCGAAAAATAATTTCTGCGGATACCGATTAAGTTCTATTGCTTTAATTGAGACGATATGCAATCTCTAAATTAGTTGAGTTAGCAAAATGCCAACGAAACATGGAGATTGCAGTGGCGTCTTAATGCACTTGCTGCGTTGCATGGACGCAAGCTCTTCATGAATTGAATTTCATGACGTAGGCGGACGAAAGGATTCCCTTAGTTGCGCAATCTTGCAAAGAATCCATATTTATGCTAAGCTTGACTAAAAATAATTGCGTTAAGTTGAATTTGGCGCTGGCCAATATACAATTCCTCTCGGAGTACACACATAATTTCGCAAATTTCGAGCGTTTATCTAAATAATTTGCTTTTAAAACCTTTAGTTAATTAAACGGTTTGAGGATAAGTTTGCAGGATATAAAGCACGAAGGTGTGGTTAAGTTTCTTTTTTGGGATAACATTAGGTTTAAGCGATTCGTTTGAAATTTTGTGGTAGCATTAAAAACCGCAAAAAAACGCTTTTATATGATTTTGAAGTGGTCGTCATTTCTAAAATTGTTTTTAATAAGCATACACTCAGGAAACGTTAATCTTGACGTAAGAAAACGCAAATTCTTCAATTTTTACTTTTATATCAAGACTTTGGAGCTCTTAAGTAAATAAATATATTTGAGATAAGAATAATGTCAGTTCTCTCAATAATATCATAATTATATTCTTAATAAACAATAATTTGAAAACAAAACTTTTGATATTGAATTAATAAATTTATTCTTACTCATATATGAAACAACGATACTCTTAACCAATGCGTTTATTCTATTTCATAAAATCTTAGCAACTCTTTTCCCTCAGATTATGTTGTTCTGTTGTCAAGGTTACTTGCTTGTTTACTATTAAGAAAAATCATTTGTCAACACATTTGTCACCTTATAATTTTCTTATTCCTGCGCCTTTTGACATCACAACAGGTAGGATATTGTGGATTTTTACTATTCCACGTTGTAATTCTCATTTTCGTTTCCTATATAGATCTGGGTTTATCTTGTTTACCTTGTTGGTGCCGTTTGCCTCTGATTTACCCACTGATTTTATGGAATAGATTGCCTCTCATTTTGCCGTCTTTTAGAGCATGAAAAAAAATGAAGTAAGTAAAAGATAAATTGTAAAAATTGATATTTTATGGATATTAGACGATGGATGTCTATATTTCACTGTAATCTCAATTAAATGTGACATGTGTGAAAACTAACGTAACCATAGTTACCTATAAGTGAAAATGAATAGTTATTTCCTATAGATTGACGAAGAATATACAAGTTTTGTAATCGTAAAAAAGTTAAAAGTGAAAACATCATTAGACATTGTATAATGCAAATACCTGACGTAATGACTAAGCGTTTTTGGGCTATGTTTCATTGTAGTATAGTAAGTGATAACAAATGATCTATTTAAATTCAAAGTCGTTCGTCGGTAGTAAAATCAGGACTCCCCCATAAATATTTGTTCTTTATGAGGAAGCCACATCCTCAACCGCAGAAGTCACTCGCCGTTATTCTGCTACTGGGAAAAGATTGAGGATTTTTGATTAGTCTATGACGCATATTTGCGGACGGTTCGCGTATAAATATGGAATATTTGAGTTCATCTCTCTTATTCGCAATAGAAACAGTTGGTTCTATTCATCCGACTGTGACTTTTGCGTTGCTTACAAACAATCGTCCTTTTGCTTGCATATTAATATCTACGTATTAAGTAGCAAAAAATATATTAGAAAAATTTTTACAAATTAAATTTAAAAATGTTGAAAGTCAAAGAGTGCCATATAGGAACTTGTGCAGTGTTAATGTATTGTTATGTATTGTTATCGATGGCTATAAATAAGTGCGTTGATGCAAACTTCGTGAATTACAACGGTACGAAGATGTCTTCGGATGGGAAACTTTTGGACGCAGAAGTGCTCAGTCCTGAAGTGCTCAATCCTGAAGTGCTCAATCCTGGCTTGCATATCAATCAAACGGCGAATCACATCCCCACAGGACCTACGAGGAGGACTAAACTATCTTCGTCGTCGACTCATCCTCCGTTATTCCACGACCCCGATTTGAACTTCACTGAGATAATTAATAAATTCAGAAGAAATTCCGGAAGTAGCCTCAGGAAGTGGCGCGAAGGTTCAATGATTACGTTTACTATTTTTATACTTTGGATGCATTCTGTAAATTAGTTACAATAAATTTCCTATTGATTATTTATGAAATACAAAATTTATTAGTCAACCTGTAGGCGATTATTATCCTTCTTAATGGGAATATAACTATAACTATAGTACAACAGATGCCTGTGCTAGGCTAATGTTAGTTTTCATAAATCAGTTAAGGTGAGCACCTACTGAAATAATATTATATAACAGAGTCAAAATAAATTCGTTAGAGGTCAAACAAACGCAGGTTTCTGTTTTACAACATTATATTCAAATATTGTACGTAGTATAAAACACTTAGATTTCGGTAACTAGGTAACATAGTACATAACTATGTAATATAGTACATATATGTATATAACCACATTATGTGGTATAACGTTGCATTACATTTTAACGTTACGTCCTACTATATACGGCATGTTATATTAGGCACTGTGAGGTATACATTTTTAATTGTAATTAATTTAACTTGAACAATAAATGATGATTCAAAGTAGATAAGTTTGATTAGCTTCCAGTAAATCGTGTCTCAAGCACATTCAGCACATTTACGAAATATAATTTAACCACATATCTGTGATTTAACGTAATTTTTTAATCAAAACTATTAGTACATATTTTTTAATTGAAGTTTTCTAGTATATGTAAGTTTTCTAGTCTAGTATATATAAAAAGGTAGTATTGCAAATAAACTGAAGGTTATAAGGAGGACGTCGACGATCGCCTGCATTGCGCCCCCTTTCGTCGAACTCTTATTATTGTTATTATTTGTTTTACTCGCAGATGCTGGCGTTGGGGTCTTCACGGTTGGTGGTAATGCTGTTGTTGAATTAGTGTTGTTTATTGCATTGCCCCCATGTCCTGCAGGGGATTCTGGGAGAGTGTCTGTTTCAGCGGTCTTGCCAACTGCGTTGTCATCACCATTTGAACAGATTAAACATATGTGGAATACGGCCAGGGTTAACAACAGGGACGATCGCACCATTTTGAACTTTTTAGGTTTAATTTCCGTTGGATATTAGATATAAAATTTATTTAAATTGATGATTGTTAAAGTATTTTTCAAGCAATAAATATTTATTGTTCAACTTTAACTTGTCGTCGTTGATTTATAGTATATCAGTTTGGTTTAATATTTATTTTTTTATTTACGTATTCAATTTAAAATCTATATATTTAATATTGATGCGTTTAATATGAATGTAATTATATATTAATTAGTAGATTTAGTATTTATTTAATTTAATTACGAAAGTCTTCAAAGAATTTTTTCAACAATAATTAAAGTGTTCGGGGTTACAGCGTGCCGGGTTATCGCAGGAAGGGATCAGCGCGATTTTCAGCGAGGTGGGACAATACTAGCGACCGATAACACTGCAAGAACTGAAATGAAAGCTCGTGGCTATTTCCAGTTAAATAAATAGGGAACACGTAAGAGCCAGGGGAGAGAGAATATTAGTCCTTGCAGCACGGGAAAAACACCGGCGACTGCTATGGAGTGAACCTTTAGCCAGTGGAAAGGTTGAAAAGGCGTGATATTTGTGACGTAGATGTAATTTGTAAGATTACATTGAATAATTATCGTGAAAGGGGTTGGAACCGTCTGGCCCTGTTTGTCCATATCTCGGACAAACTGCTTGGTATTTTTCCTTTGTGAGTAATTAAAATTTGCACGGGCTGTACTATACAGTTTCGTAGATAATAAGTTATTTGTAATGGGCCTAAGTAAAATAAAATTTAGGAAAAAAGAAATTAACGCTAAAAACAATTATCAAGAAGTATTGTGGACAATTACTTCGTAGTGAGGAAAATTCTTTAAAATTATTTGTGATTATTGCCCAGGTGCATTTAATCAAACAAAAGGGTGGTTATTGGAGTTGCTCCTTTATTCTTTTCGGTGGCGATTGCGAAAATTTTCAAAGCATTAGCAATATGATGACTCCATAATTTTTGCTAATGCTTTGAAAATGGTCGCCATCGCCACCGAAAGCACAGCATAGAATAAAGGAGCAACTCCAATAACTATGTACATCTTAGTTTCATTAAATGCACTTGGACAATAATCCCAAATAATTATAAATAATTTTCTTCTCTAAAAATAATTAATTTATAATTATCATGTAATGTATATAGATGTAACAAATAGGTGTAGAAAGGAAATTGTAAAGAGGGGCGGCGTAAATGTAAAAATGTTTCATTTAATCAGTCAGATAAAATTATTGATTTTGAAAAATAAATTGAGCGGAAGTAGACAACAATAAAAATATAGCTCAATTTATTAAAATCAATAATGTTATCTGAGTGATTATAAAGTTAGTCGGAGCAAGCATATTGCTAAATATTCGGATAGAATTGTTGTTCCCAATTAGATACCTATCAAATATGATCGTATAATATTTTTATTAACAAATTGTTTCATTAGACACAAAAAACTATTATACAATGAATTCTAGTTCAGACTTCATTAAAGTGATGTAATTCCATTGTTCTACTAATACGGTTCTATTCTTATTACGTTAATACATTTGATGAGCCACTTTTAATTATCCATTGATAATATTATAGAAGTAGTAGTACCCATTTGTAAAAACGATTATAGTGCTACCAAATAATTGGTATTTCACAAATTAGAAACAAAAATAAATAATAGATATTTATGCACCAAGGGAGTTAGATAACGTATTACTCCCGAGCCAATAATTATTTTGTAAAAAATAATATAATTGCCTAAAGGAAACGTCACGTTTGACAGTTGAGGTTATGTATTTTTATTCTGGTAGCTATAGTATTGTATCTATGCGACTGACGTTAATTCATAATTTGACCACCATATGCAGTTTTCTAAAGAAATTGGCAGCACAGTCGAGCAGGAGTAATAGACTCAAAACTCCCAATTACTAATTTTGCCGCTTACGTACTTTTTGTGGCAAATGGCGCCACTATCGAGCGGGAAATAATATCTCATAGGTGCTTAGTAAGAAAATAAATATGGGTAAAGTGGAATGACAGGAAAATGCACCTAAATGCAGAGTAAATAGCCCAAGGTTGTATAGTAGTCGAATCCTAATTTAACAATTAACCTCGATATCAATATAAAATACAACTATAGAACGAACCATCAGGTTTATGGGCGTGTTCCTTTAATTCTTATCAAACTCATCCATTGTTACCAGGCCGAACATCATTTAAATTTAATTAAGGGTGGTGGTGGGTATTCGTCTAATTTAGCTAATGGAACCGCTGATGTGCGATATGCTGGGATTCGCCAATGGCGAACAAGTGGCAACCTCGGGAGAGGTGCTAAATCACAAGAGAAGGGCCATTTGGGGTTGCAAATTGTGGGTAATGGCGGTCTAAATTTTTACTTTCTCGTATATTTTTAAAGAGAAGTGACGACCTTGACCCGTTAACATAGAATTTTTAGCGCGCGAATAGTCAAATCCAGCAGGTGCTCGCCGAAATGTTTAGCATAAAAATTATTTAATTTCGCATAAATAGTTATCTGTGTGTATAAATAGTTATATGGCCGGTTTTGCATTGTGGGGATGCATAACTTTTGAATGCCTAATGGCGGTCGCAGATTTTTACACAATGAAGCGATAAAATGCAAACAAAAACAATGTAAAACGCGGTACCCACAATTAGTCGGACAGTGTGTTTCGATTTGTTCATTCCTCATTCAATTAAAGGTTAATCTTTTCTGTTCGCACTCTCATGTCGAGTTTATTGGGCAAGCCCGGCCATGGCTTTTGCCTTATCTTATTTTTACACAAATTTGAATTTATTATATTAATAGAACTGCTTGTCGCGGTGGGAGGAAGTGGCTTTCTAACGCAGAGGTCGCTCGTGTGAAACATTTTAGTGTAATAATGTATTATCAACCTTCTTAGTACTTGTTCGACTGATATAGGAAAATTTAGCAGCTAATGCGTCATTCTCTTTTGCGCACGTTGGTTACGAACTAATAAAACCAAAGACGTGCAACTCTTTTACGTGCGAAAAATGAGATAAGATAATAATTTTGTAAAAATAAGACTCGAGGAAAAATGACAATCTTGGAAAAATAAAAATCGAGGAAAAATAAAAATCGAGGAAAAATAACAATCGAGGAAAAATAATAAATCGATAAATAAACAAATGAATAATAAAAAACCTATCTTATGGACATAAGTTGCTAGAAATAGTGACTTTTATTATGTATGTGCAAGGAAAGCTAGTACAAGCATCAGGATTCATTTTCCACAAGTCTAGGTCAATATGTCGCCCACGAGTTCTCTCCAACCCCCTGCAAACTTGTTTATCATCATCACAGCGCAGATAGGTGGCGTCATACGACTGAAATATCCAGTAAACAATTTTCCGCAAAGCTCCGGGTTAATTGATCATTACTGTAATGTGTGTACACTAATGCTTTTAACCCACGAAGAAATTATTTCATTTCTTTTATGATATGTTATTATTGTAAAATATTATTAGTATAATATATTATTATATGTATACCATATTCTACATAGGTACATAATTATTATTACATTATTATAACTATTATATTAAAATGTATAATTAAAACTCTCATTGCAGGTTTCGAATTAAGAAAGAATTAGATCTTCGGTTACACTAACAGGTAAGGGAGTAAATAATTTGATAGTCTCTTCCCTTGTTTATTGCCCATTTGGCGCTCAAGTGCCTAGAATTTACGACATTTCCTTACGTTTTCCTTATTAGAATTAGTATTTTAAGCGACAGCAGCAAGGTGAGTGCTCTATTAATAAACAAAGCGGGAGTCGCGTTATTAGCGTCGATCTGATAAGCAGCGAAAACTCTCATCAGTTAATTGATTACTTGATGGGGAAATGGGTCAAAACTCTATTTTATAACTCCTCCGCGACATGCAACGTTTCCAATACATCATTATTTCATCCGGCAATCTTTCCAATAATACACGTCCGGTAGTTTTACATATGCTCCTTCACAGCGCCCGCTATCGATCGGAAATATCAAGGACTTGGTTTATTTGTGACATCGATGATGAGGTGATCACTACACGACAGGCACACCTACTAATTAGGGTGGCCGTTTCCATTTTCGTCCTCAATTCACATTTTCCCCAATTTGATTAATTTTTCTTGTTTGTACAAATGTATAAAAATAACGTAGCATCAGAATTACATATACAGGAACCAATATAGACAGATACATACGAACGAATGAAAAATTACTTCCTACAAAATAACACATCACTTTGTTAATAAGACGGTTTCCTGATTGTTGCGAGAAGCAAAGTCGCGTTATTTACCATATTTATCAAGCAAAACTATCTAATTAGCTTAATCAGAACAGTGTGACTTGGCGATGGTTGAGCTAATTGATACAGAGCTTGGTTGCTGCGATGAAGATTATCACAGCCAACGCAAAATTGCGCTTAATAATTGTAATCTTGGGCTGCCAAGATCAAAAGATCTGAATTTCTCGTCAAAGGAACAATTAAACGGCGAGAAAGATTAATGTACAAATAATTGTCTGTTTTCCGTTCTTTGTATCTATCTTTTAATAGGAAGAATCAAATTGAATAAGCAATTAAGTAAAACAAGAAAATAACACTTTCACTATCATAATCTGCACACTTTACTCCAGCATAAATAATTCGTAAATACCCGTTATATGGTCCGTAGTAAGTGCAATGGTACTATCACGTATACATGTGGTACTATCAAGTTATTATTCCTTTTTTTGGCCCGCGGTTTATTTACGGTACGATATGTTCACGTATGTGTGGAGTGTAAAATGTATCCGTCATAATAACTGCAGCGCCGACAATAATAGTGGAAAAAGGCCAGAATGTAAAACTAAAATCCATGGTTCGATGGTCGCGAAGTGGGAATGGCGAATATCAACACAACCTCTACTATTTTGCAGACTAGTTGTGGGTTAACAGCAACTCTGTGCGGTGCTGAAGAGGTCCATCGAGTGATGCCACGGGTAACATGAATGACTTCGGTCGCCTGGGATACACGAGTTTTTGCTAAATTTACTCCAGAAAAAGTGATAATTGGTTCTAAATTCAGTACCTTAGATTAAACCTATTCATCCAAAATCTATTCGTCTAAAATCTATTCGTCTAAAATCTATTCGTCTAAAATATATTCGTCTAAAATCTATTCGTCTAAAATCTATTCGCAGTTAAATCAATTGGGAGCTAAATTTATTTGGGGTTAATTTAAGACAAAAGTGCCAGTGTTAACAAATCGAGAAACAAGTGTCAATCAGTGCTAAAGGAGCCTCAAGATGAGTTTTCTAAAAAATCAATCACCTACGAACTTATTTTTCCCGTGGTCAAGGCCTACTCTCTGTTGACGTTAGATGGAGGAGAAGGATAGTAGCATTATCCTTCGGATATGTGGGTGCCACACTGGCGGATCATTTTAGCCGCCTCTTCCATATTTTTGGAGATTGGAGCTCTTTTACAGGTTTGCCCTAGAATTACAATTCAATCCCTCAATTTAACCCCAATTCAACCCCATAATTGTTAACTATTGTAAGCACATTAATTTTCCACTCTTCCTCCTGATATCAATCCTTGAACCCCACTTCAGGGTCTCATTAAGAATGATTGATGACCCCCCTAATAGCAATACTAATGTGTGCTAATAATCCTTATAAGCTCGCCGGAAACAGGATTGCGCGCCAGACGGCCTCCTTGCAACATTTTAAATGGTCGCGACATCAGTAAGTTTATCAGGAGGCGAGTGATGCAACGAACGGTACATAAATCTAGCGTTTATCTGCGCAAGAAGACGGATCGCCTTCGTTATCTACTTTTAGATCCTTATTCTGAGGAATCGAACAAACTATCGCAGGATCACGCGTTTCATTTTTGCGTAAATTGCAAAGAAACGCGCTAGAAGTAGTATATCTTTCGATCACTATATCTATACTATCATAATGATACTACATATTAGCATTAAAACGGATACTGTCTAATAAAATTAACACATATAAATAAGTATGTACCTAATTTATGTATTGTGCATGTCTATGCATATTACTGTCTGTAAAATTGACATAATACTTTATTACAAAAAAGTCATAATAAATTTAAACGTTTTAGCACTGTTTAAGTTGTTTATGTAATTCTCCTTATTTCACATCATTTTATGACATGTTTAATTCTCAACTGAAATTTCATTATAGTGAATTATAGCGGAATTATATAATTTATAATTGCAAATGTAAATATGATAAAAAAGATGGATGACACTTGAGAAAGAGGTTATCTCATCACACAATGCCTATTTCTTTAATCAGTCACTAGTTTAATATAATTTGTTAGTCGCGAATATAATTATTATAACGCATTATCGTCGTATAATTGTTAGTAACGAAGACAAATGATCTATACAGGTTTCATACGTAGGTCGGTAAAATAATAATTATAGGTCTGCATTACAATAGATGTTATTACTATAGTGATAATAAGTACATTATCCAGTAGTACGTAAATTTGTTTAATATTGTTATTATCACAAAACCGATGTTTTATTTCAACCTAGCACGCTAGCATTATAGAGTATAAGTATAATAAATGTTGATGTTCGCATTATTAAATTGCTATTGCGATGTTTATTTAAGCATTGTAGAACTAAGAAAAGATTTGAATAATGTAAAGTTGAAAGCAACTGGTTCAAATTTGTTTATTCAATATTAAGCGTGTTGTTCTGTTTGCATTACTTTTGGCAAAAGTTTCGGGAATTATTATGATAATACTTATAAAGTTGAGGCAACTAAATATCAGGGAACTGATTTGCATTGCAAATTTTTAAATTGTACTTTATTAACAGGCGTAATAAGTACCTAATACAAGAAAACTCTTCCTAGAATAGTAAACTGGCGACCAAAATTGAAGGAACACCAACGAGCGAGCAAATATTTCAGTCATTTTCAAAATTGTGTAACTTCAAGAAAAATGATCATATGAAAATGTTATGCACATCATTTTCAAGGAAAAACTTTCTACTTTTTGATTATGTAAGTTAAAAGTTTCTACTTAATAGAAAATCCAATTTTTTTCAAAATTTAAACAAGTTCATGGACTTCAATAATTTTTTTCAATTAATTTCTCTAAATGCATTTTGTAGTGCGAACACTTCTCTATGTGTTTCACTTTAGTTCATTTTTGTGAGACAATTTTTAACGAAGTTATTGATAATTAAAGAAAAAAATTGTACTATTGAATTTTAACTGTCATAACTTTAAATCGCAAAGGGCAGTATGCATTTAGTCTACGGCATAAGAAACCTTATAATATCATTCCTAATACTATTGAGTTTAATTTTTCATAAACTGACTTTTTTACTCTGTGAATTTCGTTAAAAAATGATGCTGTAATATACGAATTTAGAGGGTTATATAAAAACTGTCTTCACATCAAGGCCATTAACGATATCATTGCGATGTTTACGTTTTTAGAAGCAAAACCTATCACTAAAACATGTGAATCAATGAGTTAAAAACTGTTAGGTCTTTAAGAAGTGAAAAATCAGAAAACAAATTAGAGCACTAACTCTTTCTCGTGGATATCAAAAGATATGATATAAGTACTTAATTTAGGAAGTGTAAGGAGGTACGACTTAAGAGACAGCGCGAATATCGGTTCATGTTTCCTCAAAACAATGCTGAATAAAGTTTCTGCTAAATGTTTTGTATTAAACAGTTCACTAAGAGATACATATATAATTTACACTTAAAAGCAATATGTATTTATCAAAATTATAATGGCTATAGAAGCTTCCAAACGTCTGATGAAAATTATAAGCAAAAGTTAAGAAATAAACTTGCTTAAAAAAAAACTTTCCTAACGCATCCGATAAGAATACCAGGATATAAATGACCGAGAAAAAACTATAATCGGATAGCTTATATCAAGAAAATGTTTTTGACTTATTCAAAAGATTAGAATTTTAAACAATAACTAAAGTCTGAAAACCTGACCTTATTTGGAGAAACGGGTGCCATATTCAGACTCAACGGTGCCGAATTATTATAAATCAGTTGAAAAAACGTAGATAATTTAAAAAAAATTAATTTTCGATGCCCTGTGTAATCAACATAATGAGCAAAATGTTTCCAACTTTTTTTGCTCATTTATAGTATTAAACGTCCGTCACCTTGTTTCCCCATCATAAAACAATTATCGAGATGGCTGGGTTTTAAACAACGACCCCTAGCACTAATAGTCAAAACCTTAGCAACTAGGCCATCAGGACGACCTGCAATAACTTGTGGAAAGTCAATTAAATCCAACGATATATCGTTCATTAAATCTCATACAGAATTTCTACAAACACCTGTTGATCAATACTAGTGTCATTGTCAATACCTATCATCTCTGTTAACTCGCCCCAAAAAGAAGAAATCCTCCCCAAATTTGTCAAAGGGGTGAAAATTGTCAAAAATCAAAATCTCCAGGGCTTCCTCCATGGGCTGCACGAGGAACGGCGTGTCTGTCACGATCATTGCCGTCGTGAACGTGATCGCGTACATCGACAGGTTCGCTCTTTCTGCCGTCCTGGTGGATGTCCAGAAGTACTACAACATAGGAGACCGCTTGGGAGGATTCATCATCAGCTCCTTCCTCATCACGTACACGCTTCTGTCTCCGGTTGCTGGCTTTCTTGGCGATTTGTTCCCTAGGAGGTACTTGATGGCCATAGGCGTCTTGATCTGGGGGTTGTCCGGCTTTGCCTCTTCCTTCTGTAAAAACTACTGGCTCCTCATCGCCTGCAGATTCGTGTTAGGGTCGGGGCAAACCATTTTCGCCACCCTTTGCCCCACCGTCATCTTGGACATGTACACTGGGACAGAGAGGACGAAAATGATGACCATCGTTTTCATCGGCATCCCAGTGGGTTGTGGGTTGGGGTACGTCATTGGGAGTCACGCCGCCCAGATCGGTGGGTCATGGCAGTGGTCTCTGCGGTGCACCTTAGTCTTCGATATAGTAGGCGCTGTGCTCATGGCCAGCGTTGCGAAAGAGCCGAATCGAGGGGAGAGCGAAGGGTTGCACCTTGGCAAGCAGGGCCACTTTGTCGAGGACTTGAAGATCGTTCTGCGAAACAAATCCTTCATGTTGTCCACTCTGGCATTCTTGTGCATTTGCTATGTAGGGGGCGCTGTGTCTTGGTGGGGTCCTAATGTTGTTTCGTACGCCACCAACATATACAGAGGAGACACGGAAAGAAAGTTTGACGAGCCGACGGTTTTCCTTTTCGGATTGCTGTCGATTTTAGCTGGGGCCCTAGGGCCATTGATTGGTTTCGGAATCAGTTGGTACTTTAAGAAGAAAAGTGAAAGCGCCGATCCGATCATATGCGGGTTAGGTCTTTTGATATCAGCCCCCATTTTCCTAGGCTGCTGCTACGTGATCACCAAGGAGCCAATAAGTGGTTACATACTTCTGTTTTTTGGCCTGGTAGGAATGTGCGTAAATTGGGCTTTACTATCCGAAATCAATCTTTCAGTGATAGCCCCCCAAAGAAGGGGCTTCGCCGATGGCATTATGATGCTTATAGCCCACGTGGGGGACATCATTAGTCCTTATTTAGTGGGGCACATTTCCGACAGCTACAGGAACGACACTGAAGTTGAGGATCAAAATAGCACTATCACCGAACCAGAACTATATTATAACTCTTTGCGCTTTGGTCTGATGACCGCCTGGGGGATGGAAGTGTTGGCTGGCCTCTTCTTTCTTTGGACAGCTGTGTATTTGGCGAAGGACAGGAGGGCCATTACTGAAGTTGGTGAAAATGCAGACCAAGAAAGTAAATACAAATGAAACATGTGCTTTTTTCGCACATAAGTGTACAAATTTGCTCCTCAAGGGCAGCAGTTCTAATAATAAGTGAGAAGATTTTTAGAATTTTTTCTTTCCTACTCCTAGAGGATAAAGATTGTTCAACTCAATGCAAGAGGGAATCTATAAGAAAATTTAAATCTTTCTCGTTTTGTTTCAGTTATTTGTTATTTTTAATTATAAGTAATGCAACAATAAAATAAATCTAAATTTATTTTTTCTTTAACCTTTTACAAGTAATTATTTATTATTTTAATTTTTGGCTATGTAGGTCATAAAATACAGCTTGATACTTTGCTCTACGTTTTGTTTTATTGATAAAAACCTCGTCAGGAGTATTAAAAAATAAGCAATTTGAAATTTCTTACTATATTCTTTAATACTCCTGACGAGGTTTTTATCAATAAAACAAAACGTTGAGCAAAGTATTAACTTGTATTTTATGACCTACAAACCCAAAAATTTAAATAATATATTTTTAAATAAAATAAATCATTTTATCTAAAAAAAAACTTTAATTGGCAGCGGTGGGATTCGAACCCACGCCTCCGAAGAGACTGGTGCCTTAAACCAGCGCCTTAGACCGCTCGGCCACGCTACCTTGTGATAAAAAAACAAGATTGAAATGAAGAAGCCTCCCAGGACAAAACAGTTTTTAATTTATTTCTATTCTTTACATACTCATAAAATTATGACTATAATACTAATGAAATTAGTAAAAAACGACGAAAAAGAGGGCAAGTAATAAAAATCGGAGGAACAGAAAAATAAGTGAAACCGCAACAACCTTAATCCAAAGAACGCAAAAACCGAACGCGATTTTAGTCATGGCTGGCTTTCTTCCGCAGGCCGCATTCATCTCCAAGTCTTCCTCGAAGAAATGGCACCTTTTCCGGTCCACCGGAAGTTGCAGCCGTGAACAACATCAGCGCAGCGGCGAAGTGCAGCACAATGCTGCAAATGAATCTCGATTCGCCGAAGAAGTCTTGCTCTTCGTTTTGTACGTACGCCTCATTGAACCAAAGCAACGAGAGTCCGAATAAAAAAGACGACAGTTCCACGAGAACTTTCATTTTGCTCTAGTTTTCTGCGCGAAACTGATTGCTTATTTTCCAGATGACGTTTGCGTACATCAAAACTATGATTGCGATTGTGGCACCATCTGCTTCGATACTCTACTATGTACTGTCACTGGTACTGTGATATGGAACTTTTAGTTTTGGATACTTATTGTTTGAATAAACTTTTACCTATTTCCTCTAATTCAATCACAATCAAATTCAAATCGAACTTGTCACGCGATTTCAATAATGGAAAAATTTCCCCACCCCTTCTATTTGGTTTTTCCCACTATTTTATCGTTGAGAATAGGAAAAGTTTTTTGTTGAACCATCAATATGTCCATGCATATTTCTTGGTATGATTCTTGATTGAAAGTTATCTTGAAAACTACCAAAAACTTTCCAAATCAGAAAAATCTTAAAATATCCTCAGATCTAAACATATGTCGCACATTGTGTGGGATTCACCCTTCTACTATGCTTACAATTTACAAGGCCTTACTTTTGTTAATGTTAGATTATAGATGTTTTCTATACGACTCTTCGGCAACTTCAAATATATTTAAACCTTCTTGATAACAATACAAGCTGTTAGACTCGCTATTGGCTCTATACGTTGTTCTCCAGTTCATAGCTTTCTCATGGAATCAGTGAAAATGCCTTTAAGTTTTAGAAGAAAGATACTGTGCAGTAAATATCTTCTCAAAAAATAATTGTTTTTCATCATCTCATGACCATTCTCTTCTTATTAATGACAATCCATTGTAAATACATTTTTAAATTACCCTCAAAATAAAAAACTATTAAGTGAGTCAAGAAATAATAAATATTTTAAAATAAATTTTGGAAAAAGAAACGAAGAATTGGAAGATCGAACAAAAAGGAAAGGAAAGAAGAGAAAAACATTTTTACTATAATTGCTGTAATTTGATGATAGCCCATCGGAATTAAATTGTCCAATAGTCTCCAATAAATTTTCAATAAAAAAAATTCTATCAGCAGTTTGGGTTATACATAAATAAGTTACCTTTGGTTCAAAACTGTCGAGACAAATGAGAAAACTATAAGTTTAAGAGAAAACAGATCAAGTCAAATACAAATGTAATGAATCTAAACATTCACTACACTATCAGAATATTATTAAACTTGCGTTGTCGAAAATTCCTATTATTTCATTCGCAATATGCCATACACAAAATGTATGTATCTAGTTTTCACAAATAACAACGAAAAGATAAAGCTAACGTTTTATGCAATTAGGCAATAAATCGTTACATAAATAAGTAGAGATTTCACTTCTTGGCGTTTATTAAAAATTTGCTACAATTAAAGGCTTTGTCCGTTTCGAATTAATGCGGGGCCTCTTTGTTAAAGTGTTACGTGGAATTTCATTAAGGAACAAGAAGATCTACCGTACCATGGCACCGAATCCTCCTAAGCTAAGCAACGATTATAATACAAAATGAATCTCCAAACAACCCTCATTCATCGAAGCTTCTTTGTGCGTACGTACTTGAGCTTTTATTTCCGTCTCTATCCACAGGTTGGCATGTAATGCCGATCGTTCTAATTAAGGCTTATTTCGGTGCAACAAAAATAACTCCATTTGTAGCCAAGTCGCAAGTTTGTTAGTATGTACACTTGGCAATTAGGGACATTTGGGACATAAATAAAGTCAAAGCGTGACGCAGAAGAGGCCTTGACACTTTGAAAGCCTGGTAACAATGAATGTAATCGATAAGCAAAGCTTTTGATTAACACAATCACCTGTCCCTGTACGAGTAATTTCCACCTCGCCTAACTTTACTCCAAATTGACTAATTCGCTTTTCCAGTCAATACATTCGTGCATATTACATAATAAGCAAACGAGCAACTCTTTATGTAAGTGCCTTTAATGGTTAGTGTGTTTTACATGTTAAAGAACGTAGGAGTGAATTAAGAAGCATTCAATCAAGGATTCGTTAATTTTTTAAGAAGGACAATTCAAGTCTTTTTATGGGTGTAATTGTGAAACAGTTTTCTAATACATATAATCAATTGAGGCTTCTCATTTATTTCAGCATAAATAGGATTCTTTAGTAGACAATAAAACAAATTTCAGTGAGAAGGGGTAGAAAATAAATTTCTCTATTTAGATGTAGGTATGTTTTATATCAATTAAAGATATATTTAAAGAAAAAATATTTAAATAAAAATAATTTTATATGAAGTAGACATCTATTTCTAGAGATTCTTTTTTTGGTTTTGTCATTGGTTATTTTGGGTTCTTGACTACAGGAAGTCATGTCAGTAGGACTTATACCTGTAAACCAAAATGATGTTTTTTAAGTAACGCACCTACGTCTATTAAAATAAGTTAACATTTGTTCATGTAGTAATAAATTAAATATAAAACTATTTCAAACTACACATCCTCTTATAAACGAGATCAAAAGAGGACGTGGTTTTTGAAAAAAAAATGTATATTCGAAATTATTATTGTTTAAATTTTTTGGTTTCTTGTATAACTAGATCGTCTGGGCGACTTAAAGGGTAGTAACTTAATTTTTCTTATTTTTTTTCTCAACAGGCTTTATTTTTTTGGGCGCATTTTGCGAAGTTAATAGAACAATTACTCCACAAGTGTGTCTTAGAAAAGACGTTAACCTCAAAGAGGCCACATTGTTTAGCATGGTAATGAAAATGGCGCAACAAGCGCTGGCGTAAAGACAAAGATCCGCGAACAATTGGCGAAAATGATTATATTTACGCTTATGAAGCATGTATCTGCACATCTCGCGATTTTTACAAGAGCAGCTCTAGAAACACTCGGCAGCTCGTTACCAGCGGCAGCGGTGCATGTGACAAAATAATTTCAAAAATTCTTAGCATGAAGGCTGTTGTTGCCGAGTGCTAGTCAAATAGCTCTGAAGGTATGGAAACCTTGGCCATAATCAACGCTGGCTGGTCGTAATTTGCATAGACACTAAACCTTATCGGGGTATGTCGCGTATTGTAATTGTTGTGTCGTTTTCGTGCCGAAATATGTACCACAAACAACTGTGCTCTTATCTGTGCCCATAAGTATTTCTAAAATCCATTTTCCGTATACAAAAGATTTTATGTTCAATCTCAATTCTTTTGAGTCATTTACTGTCTACTTTTTGCTTTTGATAATTTTTCAAATGTTCTTTATTTCTTCAACTTTTCTTTTAATCTTCAAATTTTCATTAAATCTTCAAATTTTCATTAAATTTTCAAATTTTCTTTAAATCTTCAAATTTAAATACTTTTTCTCTAAAGTATGCAGCAGACGTAAAATTATTTGCATACCTGCCGCACATTACTCACAATTGACGTGTTTAGAACGCGGCTCCTAATTCGGGTCACTAATTGAGGCAAGAACAAAACAGGTGAACAAAATACGCCATAAAGCGCAGAAGTAAAAAAAAAGAAAGAGACGAGGAACAACAGAAGAAAGGTCCATAATTGTCTCAAGTCGGTGACCCATATACGGGCAAACGAATCCAATAAATTACATAATAACAATGCGAACGGTTGTTTAGAGCGACTTTGAACGCGGTCACGTGCCGAAATAATCATCGGCGGCTGAGGTGAAGAGAGACGAGAAGTGCCATTTCACACGGTGAGCGGTTCGTTGGCTTTTTCTATTTTGCGGCAGCGAGCACATGTCATTAATGTTGCATGTGTGTTTATATGTGTGGTTATTATATACCACGTTGGAAAATCATTACATCAGCAATCAACCATTAATGTTCCAAAACATTCATTATAACGCTTCAGAAGAATGTGACAAATAACCCTGTATATTTTATTTTAATTGGAAAATGAAACTAATGACGTAATCTTTAAAAAATCAGATGACATTGAAGAGTACTGTAAGTGCTGAAATGCTTTTATCTGTGGTAATAGTATAAGTGCTCTAATTTTATCGGTAAATTCACAATTGCACGCAATCTCATTAAAAAATGTGATTTATTCAAATAATAATAAACCATATTTTTCAAAAGATTCAAAATAATGAAAAGACAAATAGATATAAACTAAACACATTATTTGGTTTTAATAAATTTATCGTAGAAAGTTATACAAAGATAAAAATTCTAAGAAACGAAACGTTTCATAAATTTGTTTATAATAACTCTATGTATAATATATATATATATATATATATATATATATAACTTGGGGATCAGCAGTTCTTCTAATCGTAATTGTCCTTGTATCACATTTACCTAAAGTACAACAATAAATAATTAGTTTTCTGTGTGACAAGTATTGACAATGAATTCCAATTACATTTTTCCAAATTACATATAAATAATTAATTTTTTCGTCGTGACACTTTATATAATAATTTCTTTTCGTCTAAAATATATGCCAGGGGTGGATACTTCCTAATTAATATACAATTATTGCCTTTTTGTAATTATGTATAAGAAAGTTGTAATAAATTTTTGAAAAGCTATACATTAGTAACGTGGAATTTTGTTTGTAATTCTATAAAACTTTCTTTAAAATTTTCATTATTTGTTCTTAAAATTAACGTTATTGGTAAATTATTACTGTAGGTAGTAGTATCATAGACGTATTCGTTTTCCACGGAAGATTTTATTTTATGCATTTTAATGATTTAAAAACTTCATACAAATTTAATGGACAACAAACCTATTCATAATTCGGAATATGTTTATAACAATACTGTAAAATTGTAATGGAATTAATTTTTTTTAATTGCAATCTATTAAAAACTTACCTTGCAAACAGTTTTTGTACAGTTATTAATACATACATACGCCTACCACCACATTTCACTGCTCAGACAATACCGAAATAATGTTATGATCAAATTGTTATGAAAACAAATTTAGAAAAACAATATAATTATTGAAAATAAAATCGATTTACTTCCCCGTGAAGTATTTATTAACTTTCAAATTTTAAAATGAAGTAAATTTACAAATCTTATTATATAACTATGCACTAATTTCTTGTATTGTATTCGATGTAAATTAACTTTGAAACTATATTTCTACTTAAAATAGAGTTATATTACGATATTTTTGTAATATCGTTTCATTTAAAAAAATTTATTAAATATTTATAACATGGAAAATTGTATGTATTAACATACTTATTGGCACGAAATTAAACATATACGTATATATGTAAATATTATATGATTTGACATGGGAAAACGGTTGCATTTTCAATATAGATGAAGGATTTTGTACCGAGGCCGTTAATATTGCCTCGGCGAGGTGCAATATCCTGAATGGCAAACAATGCTGGACGCGAGATGAGCCGAAGAGATAGTGGATCACCCAAACAGCCAAAAGGCGGTTGCACTTTATTTATTTTGAAAACAAAGCCAAAGGCGTCGCCACTAATAGATTCTGGCCTTGATAATTAGCAATTTTGGCACGGGCGCATTATCCGTGGCCAGCCAGCGTTGCTGAGGTCAGGTCAGATCAGAGTCGAACACGCTGTATATCCGCCACAGATAGCTATGGCACCGGTTCATTTTCCTGAGCGTTGCCATATAAAAGAACTTGAAAAAAATCGCACAAAAAAATCTAACAAAATTGATTGGAAAGAAATTATTTTGGGCAAAATTGCTCAAAATTACTATTGAGAAATCATTAAAAAGCAGAAAATATATAATAAGTACGATAAGTAAGATGATTGAAGCACCAGTGTACCGTAGAAATTCGTTGAATAGCCAAGGAGTTTCGTCATGTGAAAACAATCTTAATAAGCGAAATCAAGAAGAAATGAAGACGTTTGTTATCGACCATCGTGGCTAATTCCAAAAGAGCCAACCAACAATAAGCAATGACACCAAATTTAATAATCCCAGCTCGCGGTCGTTGGCAATCTCATTTATTTATCATTGCAGTTCAGCTTTCATAATCCATAGTTAATACACCGAGTCAAATGAATAGCCATGCGGCACGGCTGGCTGACTTTTAACACTGTCATGTTGCACATAACTATCATTAGAAGTGTTCGAAATTAAGGACGTTTAGAAACGAGCCGCGGCTTTTGCACACTCTGCGCAACAATTAAAGTGTTCGTTATTGCGGAGGAAACATGTAAATTGCATTATAAGACCATCTTCCTATATATACAATTTAATTAACAAGTGAATAGGTAATTTCGCGTTGGATAACGAACGGATTAAACAACTATTTATTATATTATTTTTAGTATTTTATTGACATATCATAATAAATACAATAAAAAAAGATGAATGAGAAAAGTCAAATAAAAAATATACAAAAAAACAAATTGCAATGAAAACCTAAAATTTGTGACACCTAAACCGTTATTATCCTTTTTATTACGCGTATAACTTCCTGTTGTCCCTCTCTAATCAAATTTATAATCAAATTTCACACGGAGATGTTATCTGCTCACATTCTTTGTCTTCTATTTCGCAGATTAATGGGCGAGATCTGAGGCACTTGCTGAGCGAGACGGAATGGAGGAGCCTTATAGGCACATCAAGATTAGGCAAGTAGGGAAAAGGCAGTTTTGAAATAAACAATAACTCGCATCGCGCCTCTCCATGTAAAAACCATCATATTCATATGAGCACAATGCAGCTAAAAGGAAATATAACCATACCAAGGACAATGGCGCAGATAGCATCAGCACGCAATGTAACATTGAAACTGAAATTTTCTTTTGTGATGATAGATACGTGCATAGATGAAACCCAGATTTACCTATATTATACAGAATGGTGTGCTCATATGCATATGCCATTTATCGACGCATACAAATAAAAATTAAGTAAATTAGGCTAGATCCGACAGTTGTATACGCGCTTGTAACACAAAGCATTTCTTTATTATAATGTAATGTCTTATTAGAAACAGGAAAGAAACACTTTCTCTAACGCGAACTTGAGTCTACTTAGTAGACGTATACGAGCAAAATCCTTAAACGTTCAATTTTCCTTCGTGTACTCCAATTATTTGCATTTTTGCGCATAAAATTACGTACCCATAGCGTTAGACATTTCGTTCGGCCACCCTCCGCTGCATTCATAAATATGCATCAATCGCTTTATTCGAAATCAAGAGCATAAAAAGATAACCACTTTCCACTAACAAAGTTAGGATTAAGTGTCCGATTTAGTGCAGATAGTGAGATTACATGTTAATTGTTACCTTGGCGTAAAACGTAGAGCTGCTTTTTGAAAAAAAAAAATTAAAAACAATGAGTACATTTTTTAAGCAACCTAATTTTAATTTTGTATCCCACTGTAAAGCGGTTCATTAACTATGTTTTAACTGCTGATGACTTTTCATTGAAAAAACAAAACACAAACGGTTATGTATTGCAATATTGTACATAACTTCCTCATGCAACATGAACCGATTTTTTCGCATCGCATTCCGCAACAACCTTCAAATAATAAAACCATAGCCGAGTAACAGCGCACATAATGTGCTAACAGTAAAAATTGATTTTCCACGGCATAAATCCGCATTAACAGCTACTTGTTAGATTTTTGCGTACACAGACACATCCTGAACGGAACAACCGCAACGGAACCATTAAGAATCACGAAACTATGAAAAACTGCTGGATAAAAACTACCGAGTAAAAAAGTACGAAATAGGTGAAGTACAATATGGAAAAGCACGAAATAGAAAAAGTACGAAATAGAAAAAGTACGAAATAGAAAAACTACGAAACAAAGAAGTACGAAACTCTTAAAACAACAATCTTGTCTAAAAAGCGAAGCAGTCTAAAAACGTCAAAGTTGGTAACAATGATATTGCAGTGGCAAACCGTACCCGGGTCAAAAACACAGCAATGAAAACTCGTTAGCGCAATGTTATCTATATACACCCACCTACATGACACTTTTTGCCTATCTAATTACGTGGAATAAGCAAATGAAAGTAAAGACCGTGACCTGCAGATCAACAGAGCTATGTAAATCGTACATGACGTCCTCTCCAGTCGGAAATACAGATTTTCGCGATATTGCCCACTTCCGGTCGCATCGTACGCTGAACTTGACTGAACACTTGGACTAATTTATTAGCCGCATTTATAAAGCCTACCAAAATCATTGTTTTTAGGTTTTATTTAAATCTATTTTATTTACTAACCATTGTAATCTAATCATCCAATTTTATTCGAATTATGTAATTTGACTTACACAGGTCACTGCCTTCAGCACTCGTTTACTTTCACTCTCGATTATTATTATTCTTTCTTTCTTCGACTTTTTTAGTTAAATGTTTTCTTTTAATAGCAACAATTCCTGACATTAGTTTCCTATCTCACAACATTGTGATTGCTTAGCAACAGAGCACTTGTTTTCAGGTATGCTCTAATATCTTGCCTACTTCGAGTTACATTGCCTTTATTCCTTGAAACACAAAATTGATGTCAAAACCTTTTTCTTTAAAAATTTAAATCATTCATTCATTCACCGTTTCCAGAGACTTTAAACGATTTCTCCTGGGAACTTCACTCTCGTGAGTCCTGTAAATTCACTCCGCTCCGAATAAAAGCTTTAAACGCTCAAATCAGGAAAATTAAGAAAAGGCGAACAAAGGGCAATTATGCTGTCTGGTATGTCCACTGACGGGTTAAAATTAAAATAATGGCCGGTTGTTTTCAGTTTCGTTTCATTCCTCTGTTTTTGTTGTCCGCGAATCTTCCGCTGTTTTTAAAACGTTTTGTCTTCGCACTTCCGCTCGCTTCCGCGTATTATGTAATCGTTATTACGGTCTCGTTTTGACATCAGATGCCACTCAAACCAACGATATGAGTCAAACTTGTCTATCTAAAATGAAAATACGAAACAAAATCAAATAGCTCCTGACGTTCAGCTTAGCTTTTCCCCGAGCCTAGCGGACCTTGATTTCACGAATAAATTTTATGCATTATTGTAAACTTTCGTTGTAAAATCGAGGCTAATTAAACGCACTCATGTTGCAATAAGCCCATATTAAACATGCACTCAGACCTAGCCTACGATGAATAATTCCTTCTGAATGAATCGGCCTTCACGTGTCTTAGCTTCGAACTTTGTTGCTACATATTTTTTATTCAAATTGCCCTGTTGCGTACATTCTATCACATATCTGCAGTTTTATGAAAGAAAGTGACCTTAACCGCGAGATTCCGATAACACAAAGCCCCCGGGGACAGTGTGAGAAAATCTATTGTATATACGCAATCGACAATTTTACCCTAATTGCAAGAGAAAGACGTTTCGAAATAAATAATTGCACTGAATGGGTACCGCTAAAAAATAGAATTGCAGGATGAAGAAGTGTTAATTTGCATAATGTCTGCGATTTTAGGACAAACAGCAATTATACGATCAAATAAGCAGTAATTGCTTGTTGTTACATAAAGAGCGCTTTCGTTACATAACGGATTTTAAAATTAAATAATAAAAAAATTAATTATCAAATAAAAGAAAGTTGCGTCGCAACCGGTAAAAAATGTCACAACTTGCAGAAATAAAAGCGCTTTTTAAGAACGTTTATAAATAATTTATAAAGGCTCTCAGAATGTGTAACAACATTACAGTTAGTTCGAGGCATTTATACATTTTAATTACATCTAGCAGCATTTTTTAATACACATGTGGGCCTAAATATGTGTCACCGAGACAATAGACAATGCAGTTTAATTATTGTAAAAATGTTATTGCAGCTATTACATGCGTCTTGGGCATTTTGCTCTAATTAGCTAATATGGTGCATCCCGTACGGGAAAAATCACATCATTCTATTGTAATGCTTCATTGTGCACAGTTATAATTTTCGTTTTTTAGTGCACATTATTTATCGTTCTCACTCGTACGCAAGTGCTTTAGGACGTTTACATACAAATTATACTATAAAATTACAATCGCTTATATCTTCCCAGTACTGTAATTTACTATATTTGATACCGCTTGCCATGATTAATGCTCGAATTATTGACTTTTCCGGGCCGATAGCTATGAACAATACGTTCATGGATTATATTGAAAGCAAAAAATTCAATCAATATTGTGATGTAACACACATTGTTTTTTTTAGGTCAATATGCTATAATTCATCCGGAGCTTTCCCGGATTTTTGGTCCGGACGATTCCTTCCTGAAATCCCCAGAACTGACCCTAAAGGCGTCCGGATTGGGAAAACAGTTCCACCTGAAATTGGTACAAAACCCATTTCTAGTAGCACCCAATTTTACCTTAGTAGAAACCTATTCCAACAGTTCCTATACGAAACCTTATTATATTGAAGATACTAGATGCCACTATAGGTCCGAGAAGGCTGCCCTTAGCATATGTGATGGTGTAGTGAGTATTATTTTACTGTAATATATAAGGTTCTTTCCAAAAACACGAGTTGATAGTTCAAAAATCAGGTACAGGGTCGGCTAAGGATCAAAATATAGGAAACCAGACATTCGTGTGTACAGATTACCGTATGGCGACGAAAATTTTAGAATGGGCCGACCCTGTGCAGTATATTAAACAATTCTAGAACTATCTATTCGTATTGTTGGAAAAGACCTATAAATATATTCTAAGAATTATTATGGACGTTACATTGGTAGAATATGTTTAGTAAGGTGCTTTCCGCATAGGCAACCAAGTATACACGATGTTAATTATAAAGAACGAAATTATTTATACAGGATGTCTCATTATGATTTTACCAAGTGATGATATCAAGGGAACGCTTTGTAGTTTGAAAAATATATTTTGGGCATTCGTACAACATTAGATGTAATGTGTAAAATTGTAATACATAGCATATACTCCTACTTACTTATACAAGTACGTATATGAACACATTCATGCTTCTTTATTCATAGATCAAGTGTAGCTATGCTTCGAGAAATGTCATCATACTATTTAGCCCAAAATATCTTAAACGAGTTTTTCCATGGAAAACATTTCGCTTACCTTCTAATAGGCCTTAGATATACATCTCTCGATTTCCACAGTTTTCCACTGCACAAACGCGAATTTTCTCACCATTTTCTCGAAAATTCCAGACGGCGAAAAGATGCTTCCACTGAACATTTTGAAAACGCCAACTACGATCGGCAGCTGTTGCACTAGATTACCAATGCGACAAATAGGGGTGCCAAGTGTCATCTACCTTTCAAACAAATATCCACCTTTTTTTATCAAATTTTGTAATAATATATCAGTTTTGGGATACAGTAGGTCGTTTTTTTAAAACTACAGACTTTTCTTGTAAGACTTTTATCCCAAAATCATTCCTAACAACGATAATTAATGAATTATGCTTCATTGAAATCGGTGTTAGGATAAAATAGGGACAAATTTGTAAATATGGAGTTGAATAATTTTGATATTATACACTTGAGGTTTCTAAAATATGTCAAATATACACGACGGTATATATATATATATGTATTTTATGAGTTTGGGTATATATATATGAATAGGATGTATTTGCATGTAAAAAAATGAGATTTTCCAAATTTATCAAAGAAAAATCTTTTATATTCTTGACTTAGCATGTATAATATCTAGAATCTAGATAAACAGTGATTCAATACAATCAGTGACTGATGCAATATGGTCATTGAATTAAATCGAATGTACTACTGAAATCACAGATTATTAAATTTTCAACTTGTTTAGCGAGGTGTCATCCATGGTGACGAAAACGAATTCTTCATCATCCATCCACTGCCAAAACGTCTCCACAACGACACCCACAAGCCTCACATCCTCATCAAAAAGGAGCACCAAAACTCGAAATGCGTGCACAATGACACCATAAGTCATCCAAGAGATCGGAGGAAAGAAGAAAGGAAAGCACTGCCAACAGAAAATGACAAAGTAGAGTACGAATACAAATGTACGCAAGAAGCTGCAGATGCCATTAGTATTAGTGATAGTAATAAAAATAAATCCCGAGTTAATAGTAAAAAGGATATTATTAATGATGAAATCGGCAACAGTGTCCATAATCAAAGGAACAGCAATGATATTAATATTAGGGAAGATGATAGTATTGAATATTTGAAACCAAACGATTTCAGAAATGATGTGCGGCATCGTACTCGTCGCGAAGCATTCCCATCAGAAAGCCCAGTATTTGTCGAAACAGCTGTATTCGTCGACAGAGATCTCTTTGACCACATGAAGACCAATTTCCCTTTAGAAACTGAAAGGGAATTGATTAGATTTGTTCTGGCCATGATTAATGCAGTGCAGCTTTTGTACCATGATCCTAGTTTAGGGCGACCTGTGAACTTTCTTCTAAAGCGTTTAGAAATCCTGAAGGAAGAGTCCCCAGGACTATCCAGACCTCCTGATATAGACAGGTATCTATCGAGCTTTTGCAATTGGCAACGAACTAAAAATCCAGTCGGCGATCGAGAGCCTCAGCATTGGGACCACGCCCTTATTTTAACGGGATTGGACTTGTACGTCCGTGGAAAGCACGGAAAAATTTCTAGTCAGGTCGTGGGACTTGCCCCGGTTGCTGGGATGTGCACTGCCACTAGTAGTTGTACTGTTAACGAAGGAAGGCATTTTGAGAGTGTTTACGTTGTTGCCCATGAAATTGGACATAAGTATGTAGTTATAGTAGAGTAAACGCAAATAGAGAAGTATGAGGTGACGTCATAACTATCTGCCCCAAAAATCATTAGCGCTCCTCCTGAAAGAATGAAAAGAATACAGAAATTTTAACATACTTTAATTCCAACATTCATCAACATAACATCATTTTAAACTTTTGATATACTGCCGCAAATTGTAGGAGTTATTATTTTTGTCTCCGATAGTGATGACGTCACCCTCACACTTCTCTATTTGTGTTTACCACTGAATAATAAGTATAATTAAAAACTAAATACACAATAACAGAATTTGCATTTCAAATCCTCATACCAAAATAAGCAGTTGTATTTAATGTAGCAACAATGGCATCTGTTATACCACCGAGTATAAAGAATTATACTTATTATTTAATGACATTAGCAAAAATGTTTGTCAATGATCTTCAAATTTTGAATAATTTTTTTATACAGTTTAGGGATGCGTCACGATGGGCCCTTAGCAGATAACGACTGTGATCCTAGTAGTTACATAATGTCTCCGACTTTAGGGAGTGGTAAAATCACATGGTCTGCCTGCAGTAGGCGGTATTTGCAGAAATTTTTGGAGTGAGTTAATTTCGTGAAGTTTCATAAATATTTTGGTTTATACTAGTTAATGTCTGTTTTTACAAGTGTTAATGGTAACTTCCATTTTAGCACTCCACAGTCTCGATGTCTTTTAGACCATGGCAGTTCGGCTGGCCAACTGGATCATAGTGCCGAAGGGGCATTCCCAGGTGAAAGGTTTGATGCGAACCAACAGTGTAAGTTAATTTAAAAAGTCTATTAATAATAAATCATACAACTTAGTTTTTAATACATATTTGTACGTAATATACCAGATGAAGGACAGCCTTGGTTTTTCAAGATTCGTATTCCAATCAGTATACAATATTCATATTTCGTGTTCTAGACCGACAAAATTATAAAACATATGACAATGCTCTACCTCCTTAAAAGTCTGTGAAGACCAATCATTTACCAGGAATAAAAAATGTAAATATCTCTGTTTATTACGCAAAATATTAATTTGTGCCAACTATTTAACAAATTTTAAATTCAGGAATCCATGGTTACGTTTGTTTTCATGAATACCACATTTAATTTACAATTAGATTGAAGTGTAAAGTATACATCCTACCACTAAGATATCTATTTTCACAATTTAACTAGTAGATACCACATATATATGTGCTATTACTTACTTAAGTGCAATTTGGTTCATGGTCTAGAAGGATGGTAAAACAAGTGTTATTCTATTCTATAAAATCAATGGGTAAATAGAAGGTAAACGGTAAGCTGGGAATCCTTCACAGCAACGAAGCTAAGGTAAAGCCAAATCCCTAGGAAGGGAAAACAAGGGATGTAATATCGAATAATGAAAATTCACAATAAGATACCTGTGGTGAGTGAAAAAGCACATTGATAAAACAATTTATAAAATGACGAATATTTTGAAACAAAAATCTTTGTACTACTAAACAAACAAGTAACCTTGACAACGGATCAATTTTATTGAAAAAAAAAGGGGTTGCTTAGATTTAGGATGAGTGATAAATAATTAATCAACTGCAGACAGTCCTGAGGAAGATGAAAGAGCCTTCTTTTAATTTTGATGGGCTACAATACAAAATATGAACACTATGTACTGTAGAGATACATAACTACATATAAATTTGCTGCCATACAGTTTAATAGGAAAGAATTTATATAATATTTTTTATGCTAAAGGTATCCTTAAATATGGAAGAGGGAGCAGGCATTCTTCCCAACAACCTCTAGACGATGTCTGTCGGGATTTGCACTGTGAAAGAGAGCGATATACATGGACATCCCATCCAGCGTTGGAGGGTACAATGTGTGGCCACAATTTGGTAAATATGATATTATAAATTTAATATATATAAACATATTAATTTTCTTTATTACCTTTATTTACATTTTCAAAATGATGTTTCAAATTTTGGATAAAGCAGTAACTGTGATTATTTTTGTTATATTGAAAACAGATGTATTATTAAAAAATTCCAGCATCTTAAAAACTCTTGTGTGCTGTTTGCACACAGAAACTAAAAAAAATTCCTCTCACATTTTAGTGGTGCAGAGGAGGAAGATGTGTCATCAAAGGCCTCAGCCTCTCTGCTGCTTACAGTGAACAAAGCATCTCCACCAGATTGGAGAGAATCGATGGAGGTTGGAGCCTTTGGAAATCTTTTAGCGACTGTGCTTCAGGGTGTCTTTTCGGGGAAGAGGGTAGGTTGCGGACCGGAAGCACTGGTATAATGGTGGCTACAAGGACTTGCAATAGTCCTCAGTAAGTACAATCACAGCTAATATCTGTGGTACTACCTAAGGTAAGGGATTAAATTTGTTAGTTTTGTTCATTTTAACTTATTTTTAGCCCTCAAGCTAATGGTGCTAAATGTGATGGTTTCGAGAGAAAGTATCAGGCTTGCAATGCCAAGCAATGTCTCAATGTGCCTCGTTTGACAATTCGCGAGTTTGCTAATCAAATCTGCACAAGAGCAAAAGATGTAGATAAAGATTTGACGGGTATTGGGGCACAAAAGATAAGTTTGGATTGTAAGTGTACATAGACATTTAAAATTGTATTATATTTTACCATTCTATACCATCTGTTATAGTTTTCTGTATGTGTAATATCCTTCCCATTAATCTACTTTGCTATTCTCCTATTATTATCTCCATTTAAAATATTATTGTTCTTGATCATCTTGAGGTGTAAAGTGATCTGTAAGTCTATACTTTAGAAATTTCTAAGTTTGCGCTATATGATGGTTTTTTAAAATTGTCTACAAAATGAGTTTCAAAGATTTTTAAACTATTTCTTACTTAACTCATATCATTGCTTTCTAGATTCAATCTCACCTCTACTACTAGCATCAAAAATTTAAATCGTGTACAGCTATTATACTGATCAACAGTGATTTTGTTACCCTTGATATGACAATGGTTCTAGGATGATTTTATATTAAGAATTATGAAACTATAATTAGGTTTTCAAAATTGGCACTGGTTTTTTAAATAATTACCATTATGTACATTGAGGGATTGCCGATCATAAGAGCAAACTCAACAATGAGTTGTGATTTTTTATTTGTTATTTGATTTCTATAGGAAACAAGTCACACCGTAAGAGACTAATTCGCTTTAAATTATAATAAAATCGATGTAAAACAAGCAGGGCATCTAGGTTTAAATAGTTGCTGTGAAGTTAAATATGCAATTTTCTCATAACTACCATTTACAATTAATTGGATCAAATAAAGTCAGGGGTTTCCTTGCAATTGGTTTATTATTCACACTACTAGTTTCGGTCTATATCTTAGACCTTCGACAGGTGCTTGTCAAAATTTTTATATATTACTGAGCTTTGGCTTCATTAACCAACATCAATTATACACCGGATGATTATGGATACAAATTACCTCAGTAATATATAAAAATTTTGACAAGCACCTGTCGAAGGTCTAAGATATAGACCGAAACTAGTAGTGTGAATAATAAACCAATTCCAAGGAAACCCCTGACTTTATTTGACCCTTGATCCTTGCGGGACACCACACATTCAAATATGGATGGAAAACCATTTACAATGTTCAGTATAAAAACTTTTATAAATACTACAATAACATCAACACCAGAGTCAATCTGGTAGAGTGATGACTATATTCATAAAATGTACATATGTTGCCATAAAAATCTGCTAAGATAACAAGGGCAACACTTTTTTTTCCATATTTTGTTGACCTGTGAATTATTATTATAATGCGAATGAGCGTTAAGACTGAGTATGTAATTTTCTGTTTCCAGAAGGTTGCCGCAAGGAGTCGCTGATGATTCTGTGCTTAATATAGACAACCAACCAAACAAAACATAACTGCTCATATTACAGTCATACCTCCATTAAAGCTGGGATATAGTACAGTACAGTTTTGGTTGCTCAATTTTTAAGCGGTTTGACCTATGAGATTGAAATTTGCTAGGAATATGGTCTGTGTTATTGCACATTGAATAGCTAACTTGAAATTATGAAAACATTTTTTTACATATTTGGAAACAGAAAAATTATATAGCTTTGTTAAACGAGGTATACTGTATAACTATTAAGTTGATGAAAAGTTAAAAATATCGACCACGACCACTAGTGCTGAACTATTGAGGTCACATAATGACGCGGATTTAAACTGTATTGCAGTTGAAATATAAAATTTTCTTTATTAGTAATCATTTAATTGTACATTTTTTCATAATTTCAGATAAAATATGCATTTTATATTTAATACTACTATATAAAAAGGTTTCTTCTGAACAACTTACTAATTAACATATATCTAATGCTCAAATTTTTTTAAAATAAAAATTAGAAAAATTAAGATAGCCAGTCGATGAACAACAGTAGGTAAAAGATAAAAATAAAATATCAAAACTTTAAATTGAATACCTAAAAAATTGAATATTCCGAAAGTTTTATGTGTTATTTTAACATATATTTTTATTCCATTTTTTTTATACAAATTTTGATAGTACTTTTTTAAACAATACAAAATTTTTATATTATTTTATGGGTAAAACTCTCTTTAAAATGTGTCAAATTTTTTTTTTTTAATTTCAACATAGCTATTCTATGCGTAATATCACAGACATCTCTAGCAAATTTGAACTTTATAGGTCAAACCGTTTAAAAATTGAGTAGTCAAAACTGTAACATTGTACTGCATCCCCAGCTTTTTAAGTTTATAAAATAAATATGTTATTGTATTGACTACATTTGTGCAATAAATCTTTAAGTAAGAATAATAATTTCTTCGAAACCTTAGCTGAATAATGGGTAATCAAAGTAATACCATTTAACTCCTTTTTGTTTAGAAACTGTTTCTCTCTTTGTTCCCTTCCCAATTTTACTAGTTTCTTTTTCTTATAGTTTTCTTCAAAAAATAATGATACTCTATAATAAAATAATTAACGACTTTCCAGCCGAGGAAGCCTGCCTCGTCTGGTGCTACAAACGCAACGGGCTCACGAAAACAAGAGGATGGACCTTCCCCGATGGCACAGTTTGCCAAGGTCACAGAACTCGATACGGAAAACCGAGCTATTGCATCAATGGGCGATGTGAAGAATTCGTTTGTGACCCGTACGATGAAGCCCAATATGCGCAAATGCCCGAGCTGTGTCCTGTAGACCGAGAAGACAATGAAATCACTTGGCGGACAGGTCTGCAAAGGCGAGACAGCGGAATTCATTGGATCGGAGCCAGTGGTTGCCACTACAATTGCATTTCTCCTGGAATTGGCATCCGATTGGTGGTCAGCAAAGGTAAGCACAGTCGGTCGAGCATCCAGTTGTGCCAGCCGGATCAGTTTGGGTGCGGAAGAGTGAAATCCCCTTTCCAACACGCTTCGATTGTTTGCCTTAAGTACAAAGAACGAGTCAGGAGGCTATCGGGATTAGGTATGCAAATTTCTCCAGCCGTAGAAGATCCGGATAGGCCTTGCCGTGTCGCTTGCCAAGATGAAAACATTTCTCACAGATTTTACTTGGTCAACGGGGAAGAGGGTTGGTTCCCCTTCGGAACTGATTGCTCCCGAGGGATATCCGATAAAAAAGCTTATTGCATCAGCGGAAAATGTTTGGAATTTGGACCCGACGACACACCCTTGTCCCAAACGGAGTTCACCCTTCCTTTACTTTCGAGATCTCGAAGGTCATTGCACCACAACAATACGAGAATAACAGCAACCTTACACCAACAGGAATTAGATGAAATTATTAGCAAACTTAATGAAACAATTTCCGGAATTAATACGTTTACCAATCCCCGATTCGACAACATAGACTTGAGCAATCCTATTCACGTTAACGTGGATAACATGGAAATAACGCTGCCAAATAAGTATTACCGTAAACACGATGACGAGTATTACAATCTTGCTTGATTATATTTTATTAAAATTTAAAATTAAATAATATAATTATTTTATTTTTAATATAAACATAATCAAATTAAAAAAAAACAGAAATATTTATTAATATTATAACTTACAAAAAACCCATTCCTAAATTATTTAATTACCATATTTTCTTTGTATTACTGTATAAACATTAACTTCTTTGTTCCATGTATGCATTATTATAAAATCGTTTATTTTTAGGATTAAAATTTTCAATTGAACAACAAAAAATAAATATATGTAAACAAAAATAAAAAAATTTATTATTAAAAAACTTTCTCAATTACCTCAAATAACAAGATTCTTATTCTAAACTTGATATCCATTTCTGTTTTACCTCCGCTTCCAATTGTTCAGTCAATTTCAACACTTTGCTCGGTTCCAACAAAAAGTACATCCACAGTTGCCTATATACTTTCAGCCACTTATTTTGCGATAATTTACGTTCAGTTTTGGCAAGAAGCTCAATAATCGTTTGAACAGAGTCTTTGAACGATTTATTTTTAGCTTCAACTTCTCTAAAAGCAGTTTGAAGATTGTAAGACATATCAACGAACTGAAGCGAGGGTCCTGAGCATAATACTTTCTTAAAAGGTTGCAAAGTTTTCTCGCTGTAACGAGCAAAGTAACATGAAAAAATGTTAAATCAAATAATTAAGACAAATAAGACTTACATGTCACGGCCGTTTATCCTTAAATTTCTACTATCCACATTAATAAGTTTATCATTCCAATTATTCAATTCACTTCTAAGTTTGTTCATGGCCTCATAAACATAGTTTACATCATGATATCCATCACACTTAAATAAATTTCCAATATGCTGAATAATTGTAAATCGTTCCTTAATTGGGCTATGACAGAATTGTTCATAATTTGTTATAACTTCGTTCATCAATACGGTCCTATTGACGCAAATATCCAAATTATAAGCAATGTAGGAATATACATTCCTGAAGAACTTATCAGTTCTTCCTATATCCTCACATTCTTTGTTACAAAACATACTGAATAATATGGGGTAAGACATCACTTCCAATAATTTATTGCTAATTTTATTTAAATAATTATATTTGTTTGTGCGTGCTTGTAATTTTTTCTTGGCCAGATGTATCTTTGGAACAACAATTATATTTTCCACTTCCTTTCTTATTAGTGATTCGAAGTTTACAGATGATATGTTTATGTGTTCCGTTTTCGAATATAAACTAGCTTCGATTCGAAATAGTCCGCTGTGTAAGTTGCAGGACAAAATATTGTTCACATCAAGCTTTTGCATATAATCTAACTCCTTTAAAAGTTGCAACTCTTTTCTCTGTTTGCAAATGTAATTGACTCTACTGGTCCACAGCCGACTCTCTAATGCATTCAATTGTTTAAAAATATCAATTTCCTCTGCATTTAAAGATTGCTCTAAATTATTTTCATCTAAACAATCGTCAAATATCCCTTGTTCCTTTTCCATGAATAATGTTAAATACGAACTTGTCTCTGTACAATATTTTTCCAAATCCTCTATGGGATTGTTACAGAAAAATGTAGGCGTACTTTGATATTCAAAATTTCGTAGCTGTTTACTATACGTTAACACTTCAGCTTGTAATTTTATGTTTATTTCATCGAGATTTTGACCCAATTGTAGGCACAGCTCTTTAGTCTGTTCTTCATCAGCCAGGACTTTGACTTCTTCCCCAAGTTCTTTAATAATTTGGTTTGAAAGGTTATGATTGTAGTCAGACAACAATTTAATAGCTTTTTGTTGATCAGATTTTTCTTTGACGAGTGTAGATTTTTCTTCTTTGAGGAACTCTATTTCTAATTCATTGATTTCTACATTTAGCAAGTCGTGATAGCGAATTTCTATGTCCTCCAGAGCTTCTTTGTACTGTTCGTTTGGTAATGTTTCGCCGTTTTTTTCTATTTGTTCGTACCTTAAGAAACAAAATTATTAATATTTGTATACAATAGTAATGCGCTAATTGGAAATCCGTTAATTCCAATTACGAGATAATCAGAACAGGCTATTAAAGGTAACAGACAAGTTCAAAAGCTAATTTGTTACAAGTATAACTTAATAGTAAGGAATAAAACTGTTATTTTTTTTATACAAGTTTATATTGTTTTTCAATTTAAAAATATAATATATATATAAGCTTGATAAACGTCAGTCCATTCATTTTTTCAAAATTTATTATTCTGGATAATTCGATAAATTTGTTAATCCGAATAAGGTCGGTATAGAGAACACTACTATAGTACTACAGAAACAAATATATTTCTTAAATAAATAAGATAGTCATATAGATTAATGTTAATATTTTTGGTAACCCATAAACTTATATAAAACATTTCTTAAAAACAAATAAAAAGAAAGAAAAATCATAAATCTGATTGTGTAACAACTTGTGATACTGTTAAAAGTGTGTATGATGTATAATTAAAAATTTAAGTGACTTTAATTATGTTTTTCATATTTCCATAAAAAAATTATGGAAGAGTCTAGAACAAAATTCTTTGAACATTAGAGTTAATTATAATACAGGGTGATTTTCTAATACTGAGGCATAAAAAATTTGAAATTTCGTGCGGAGCCGCTACAAAAATATCGTGAACAGGGTTAGTGTTCAGAGATTAATTCTGTTCGGTGGTGAGTCCGATGTTAACCGATGATGCTTATTGGTTGATTTGAACGTTCCGCTAAGTGTTGCAATATTATTGGAGAAGCGCAAATAGAGACAGGTGGTGTTATCAACATGAAGATGTAATATTTCCTGGTTACCAGGGTATCAGTGAGTAACCTAAAATAATAATTCATATTAATGCCCTCGACATTGTGATACGTATTTTTAGTCATTCATTCTTGTGCAGCAATTTAAAAGCATTTTTAATATCATTTAGCAATGGTCTTCAGTTTGGAAGAAAACATTTTTATAATAAAAACGTATCACGGCACCAAGCTTGTAGAAAATGGTGAAGTAAAATATTCACATGAGACTTGCGTGGAGGAGTTCTTACAACACTTTCCGGACCAGAATATGGAAGAAAAATCTCTGCGACAACATATTCGTAGAACCATCAAAAATTCGAAACACATGGCACGGTGGGAAGAAGACCTTCATCGGGCAGGCCATTTGTAAGCGAAGATGTTGTCGATGAAATTAATCAAGATGCGACTTTACAAGGTAAATGTTTTACATCACATAAAAGAGCAAGATTTTGAAGCCAGAGTTCGATATTGTGTGTGGGCTAGAGAACTTTTTACGAATGAAAATCTAAATGTAACATTTTTCAGCGATGAAGCGAAGCCTGGTTCCACCTCGATGGTCACGAAGAAGGCTGATAGTACTGATCTTCTTTCATGACACAGTAACGACTGCCAGGTACAGGGAGCAACTATTAACTCCATTTCTGGAAGCATAAGATGAGCATAAGCGTCAGAATGGCTTCTTCCAACAGGACAATGCTCCTGCACATGTGGCCAATGTTACTCTAAATTTTTTAAGTCGTCATTTTCCAGGTGATCGATTGATTTCTAAAAATAAATATCCAGGTCGATCACCAGATTTGACACCATTAGATTTTTCTATTTTCGGGTACCTGAAAGATAAAGTTTATGAGAACCAGCCTATTGACATTGATGAGTTAGAAGAAGTCATTCGTGATGCTTATGCTGACATCAATGCGAACATGCTACAGAGATTGTTCGCCAACATGATAAGGCAAATTAATTTATGTATAGATGTCAATGGAAGGCACTTCCAACATTTATTGTAATCAAACAGCTTTTGTTTTCTTTTGTAGCCACTATAATCAGCTATTTTGTTTTTAAATTGTTTGGAATTGGAATTCTTTTAAATTATACTAAATGAAAAATCATCCTTTATTTGGTGCGTATGAACATTTCAAAGCTGTTGTGATTTTTCTTCAGC
>JAWQRP010000110.1:0-41452 GCA_033557875.1 Quadriops clusia | reverse complement strand
TATGGTAATATGTACACGTGTACATGGTCAGATGTACATGTGCACATGGAAATAAGTATACGTGTACATGGTAATAAATATATGTGTACATGGCTGCCCGTGATTTTTCACGGGCATTAACTAGTATTCAATGATTGTAATTCAAAAAATTGAAGTATGTATAACTCGCGAAAACTGTTGTGTACTTGTGGATAAAAATTTTGTGCGATTATTGTGCAGGAACCCTCAACCCACAATCAGTTAGATTTAGGTATAGGGAATGTTATTCAAAAAGATTAAATTTTTAATCTATTTTTATAATATGAAAGAATTTCAATTTTAGCGTTTTTAAACAATATTTTTTATCCCCTATTTAGTAACAAAAAAGTGAAACAGACTGGATTCGCATTGGGTAAGCATCCCCTTGAAACACTGATCAATTTAAAACTCCCCACTTTTAACCGTTTCTCTGAGAATTAATTTTAAGTAGAGTAATGTTTTGACCAAAAATTATCTAAAAAAAATAATATCTCGAAAAATATTGATTTTAGACATTACAAACCCGGTACCGTTGGAAAGTGATGTCCCCTAACTATATTTGGAGATAAAAAATATTTTAAGAAGGTACCTTTTCTAATACAATATAACTTTTGTATTTACACATTTGGTCCATCTTCAGTAATAGAGCCGCAATCCACCGACCCGCAGAGGTTGGGACACTCTGTATACAGAAGTTCAATTCCTAAATTGAGGACCTTGCATCAAAAGGGAAGCAACATAAATGTTCAGATAGCAAAAATGACACTGTAAAATATTAATATCCTTACTGCTTGAAGATGATTATGTCATACTAAAATATGTGTATTCTATGGGTTAAACATTACCACTGACATTACTTGGAACCTGTGAAGTTAACAGTTTAGTTTTAACTGTGAAACGGTGGCTAGATGCCTGTTTACGATGGGTGTTTGCTCAAGTACAGTTTTACAGTCATAGCTAAACTGTTAACTTCACAAGTTCCAAGTAATGTTTATCCCATAGTATTATTATTATATGGTAAACTATAAATTTTACACTAAATGAAAAAGTTTTCTAATTTTTCCAAATTTTTAAACTTTTGATCTGAGCCCGTTTTGCATCAAATTGCAAAAAAATTACTACCCTACCACTAAAAAAGAGTTACATTGTTTTTAACAAAGTTAGAGCAATAAAAATTTCAGGAATTTACTGCAAAAAAAATTATAGGAAAATTTTGATCTATCACTCACGGCGTTTGCACAGGTGCACATGAATCCATTAAAATGATAATGAAGGGCATTTTTTACATATTTCAGTTCTGCAAGTTATTCTGTATACAACGGTATAAACATTGTTGCCAAAAATTGACGCGTGCTTGGAAAACATTGGTTTATTATTACATCTCTATTTACCAACTTTTTACTCTATGATGTTTTGTTACCGCGCAAGCGTAGATAACTTTTGAAAATACACAGTTTTGAAGGTGTTTTCACTGCAAATTCTAATCCCATGAATGATTATTCTGCGTGCAACCTTGTCCATACTGCAGCATAAAATTCAATTACAATCCTAATTTATACACTTGATCAATTTGTAGTTCATATAGTCCATTCGGCCATCTCTATACTTAATAAATACCCCTACAATAGTTTCTGGGTTGTAAAGTAAATAATACTTTAAATAAATGACGTGAGAAAAGGATGCCTTATTCAGATTCGTCAGTGCCGAATTATCATAAATCAGTAGAAAAAACTAAGACCATTTTCAAAAAACTAATTTTTGTTGCCCTGTGTAATTGATCACCATTGCTTCTTATTATGTTCTTTGTGCACAATTCTATCAGCTTACCGTATCCAAATGGAGCAAAATACTTTTCTGGTACGTTCACACGTTGATTGTTGTTATAGAACCGTTCAGGCCTAAACTGATGAGGATCCTGCCAATACTCGGGGTCCATGTGGACACTGTAAATACTTGTTAAAATAGTAGTTCCTTTGGGAATTCTATACCCTAATAATTCGGTGTCCACTACAGCTCTGTGGGCAATACCAAAAGGTGGGACATTAGCGTGTCTTTGTACCTCCATTAAAACCGCTTCTGTGTATGGCAATCTAAATATCAATAAGAAAAAATGATTTTAAACATAATAATGTACAAAGTCGCCGTAAATTAGAAAAATTGTAACGTGTAGTATTAATTAAAAAAGAACGTAATCACTATCGTAAATTCAGTGGACCAGAAATCTATAAAATAATGCGAATGTAATTTTTAGCATATTTGTGAACCCGAGAATAAAGAAATGAGAATGAATTATAGACATTTCTTATCATTTGTTATTAAACTAACTGATTAAGTATGCACATGAGAAAATTTGCAAAATATAAATAAGAATTTAGAGACATCAAATATACACACGTGGATTAGGATTTTACACTAAGCAAAAGTCCATAATAATAGTATGAATCATACTTATGTTTATCCTGCAAAGTAGGTGCTCTGTTTCGCCCGATAACTTCCTCCATTTCATTTTGAACTTTTGTTTGAATATGTGGATATAGCAACATGTAAAGCATAGCAAATGCTAAGGTATTGCTGGTTGTTTCGGCACCAGCCATAAACATATCTAAACACAATGACAATAGCTGTTGATCTGAAACAATAATGTACGCTTATTGCGCAATCAATCTCACGTACAACACTTACCTGTAAACGTTTCATCTTTTTTGAAATTCATATTTTGTAGAAAGGCATCGATAAGATCTCGTGCGTGACTATGGCAAATTGTTTTCTTGTGATCGTCAATGGTTTCCTAAAACTGTTATGTTATTGACAATGTCGCTGTATTATGACACAGATCTGTATACCTCTAAAAATGACCACAATCGATTCAACACATTTAGGATATCGGTATATCCGCACGTCTTTGGAGCAATATACCTAAGAAAAGGGAGTTGGTTCAACAAACCCCCTGACATGTCACAAATTCGAAATGCATCGTGAATGATATGAAGAAGCTTTATCAACCTTCCATCATCTAAAGCAAATCTCTTCCCAGCCATCATAGCCCACAGCACGTTCACCACACAAACATCAAATATTTCGTTCACATAAATCGGTTCCTTGCACCTTTTTCTAAGAGATTCCATTAGTTCTTTAGTTTCTGCTTCTATCTGTATTTCCATATCTCTGCGACCGAAGCCGAAATTTTTTAAATGCTGCAACGAAAATTTTCTTTGCTTTTGCCAAAGAGGACCGTCGACGAAAACAATTCCTAAAAGCATATGAATATTTAACTCCTATGCTATTGTTAAAATAGTGCCTATAATTAATTATTACAAACGTAAGGATGAGCTAAAAATTGTTGGATAAAAATACGTTTAGAAAATACGTAGGTACTTGTTCTGATAAATAATATTTAATTTAATATTAATAGATTTACAGAAACATGCAATTTAATAGTTAATTCTTAGTGGATTGTTAGGAATAGATTTGTAGTCCTAACGTGAAAGACGAAAAGAAATTAGAAAGTTCATTATAAAGGTATCTAACCGTACGTGAAGTAAATAACCCGTCAGGCCCTATAAAACGAGAACCGGTCCATTCAAAAATATTTTTATTTCATCTTATAAGTGGGAATCCAGTTTGGTAACCGAATCGAACCAGCCACAAATACTGACCTATGTTTAAGTTAAAGGCTTTGAGCTTCAATATATTCAGGGTAATATAATACAACATATATTTCGCGATTTAATGAACCAATTGAAAATGCCCCAGAATACCAACCTACTCGCAAAACTTTGCAAATAAAACGTTTCATGTTTGTAAGGTTTAAACGTTTATATTACATAATTACAAAATTATATAAAAAATATACCTAATCTCTTTCCAAATGTGCGCAGTCTAAAGAAGTATCCATCTGGTCTACCATCGAATTCATCTCGTGTTAAAATTTCCTTTACTGCTTCTGGTCCTGATACAGTAACAATTAAATTTCTTCCCATCTTAAGTCCCACAACTGACCCGTATTGTTTTGCCAATTCAGAACAAACCAAATGGTGATAACCAATGACTGATAATCTACTATAATAATACCGTAAATTCCCCACCAATGGTATCCATGGTGGCCCTTATAATTAAAAAATAAATAAATAATTTGTACTATATGTTCAGCTACATGTATATACTTTGAAATGTTTAAAATTCAAATGATTAAAAATTGTAATGATTTTTTAATGCACTACTTATAAATACCTGGTGGATAATGCCTAGGTTTCCAGGAGTCGTAAACTAACAATGTTATTATTGCAACAAAGGTAGCAATAATGTACAACATTCTCACTACGAAAGTATGAGTTTCAAGCACGGTAACAGATTAACTAACACAACTGGCCTTCTTGAGGACGCTTACAGGTAAGCACGCTAAGTGCAAAGCAGAGGCGCACTTTTCTTTAAAATTGTTCATCTTCGCTAGTGGGAGGCTGAATATAATTATGCGTTTGAAGTTACAATTGCGTAGTTTAACAATTTATTAAGAATACTTTTCCAAATGCTAGGAAACTGTGAGGCTATGTATAAGAATCAAAACATAAATGTATATCAATATTGAAAATAGACGCAAATATTTTTTTAGTTTGCAATAATTTTTGCGATCATGAACTGCAAATATCATTAATAAAAAATATCTCGTATTATACAAACTATAATTTGGTATGAATTATCAATAAATATGGACAAAACATTATCACATATAATATGTGATATTACATAAGTCGAACAGTTTAAGAATATGATTATCTTTGTGAAATTTAGCATAAATTTTCAACGACGATTCTTAAAAAAGCATGATCTGTTATTTAAAGAAGAAACAGAGTTCACATATTCAAAAATATCTATTTCCCTTTTCTCTGTTTTGTAAATGTAGGTGAAATAGGTCATGCATTATAAGAAGTCAAAGATAACAGCGCTTATAATTTCCGAGAAAAATGACTATCACAATCTTATAATAGATCATTTCACTTAAAATCACATAATTTTCCAGACAGAACACTTTTTCAAAATTATCAAAGGGAATTATTCTGTTTTACATTACTCTTTTGGTTTTTGGACCCTATAAATATATACGTGTATGAATGAACATATTTCTATGGAGGTGAATATATTATGATTATAGATATTATTCATGCTAACTTAAACTTTTTAAGAAAAACAATATCTCACGTTTTAGTAATGTAACTGAACTACAAGATAATATTTAATTTTGCTAAAAAAAATGAGTGAAGTCTATTTGCTACAATATTCTTTGTTTGTAAAAAAAAGTTCCAATTTGTACTAATATAAACTCTGATTTAGCAATATTTAAATTATAACTTTGCAATCACAAGTAGTAAAAAGTGTTACACTTACTAATTATTTCAAAAACTAAAAGCCAAGCAACATATATATATATATATATGTAAATGATCCATTTTAATAATATGGAACTTACTATACTTCTTTGTCCACACACCTCTCGAGGGAAAATAAAACAACATAAAAATTAGTTGACGGTGAATTTATTCTACAAACAAATCACTTTATCCACATAAATTATATATAATATGTACAACCTTTCAATCACACTGCTTAAATAACCATACGTATTTTATATATTCATATAAATATATATTTTAATGATAAGCTCTCTGGGCCTTTTGCATGCCATGTAGCAAGATACTCCAGATAGATAAATAGACATTTAGTCTGGAACGTCTCTCGATACCAGCGTTGAATTGTATGCTCAGCATACTAATTCGACGGGGAGACATTGGAGGTATTTCGCTCAGTGAAACAAATAATTTTATCATTCTAAATACATAACAACAACCACTGTATGCAATTTTATAGAAGAAAGAGACGTTTGTTAACTTCCTAAATTATATTATATTAATAAAAATAAATTTTATTTATTTATTAAAATATATCTGTCAATAGGTACATGTTAATACACTCGAATGTGAGATTATAACAATTCCTTTAAATACGTTACATTTACAATATTTTAAAAAATAATTTAATATATCTTTATCACAATTTTAGCAATAATTTAATTTTATGTATATCTGTTTAAAATGCTAACATAAAATATTACACTTTTACAACTCCATATTTCAAATAATGTGCCATAACTTTTTTACTCTCGCATTAATCATTATACAAAACATAATTTTTAAATACAGAAAAATTATAAATGCAATGTCTATTTGGTACAACATACAATTGTTAAAGTATAAAATTACCTATTTCGTAAAATATATTTTGTATAGATTCTAACCGTACAAATAACACTAATAGATTGTATCTCATAATTATAATGAAATTATGTACCTAGAAAAATTTTGATTAATTGTTGTCACATGTATACAAATGAACTTACATAAATCAATGTTATAAATTTCAAAATGTCAATATATGTGGTTTATATAAAATTACAATTTATCATTATGTACATTTTGCTTCATTGTAGTCGTTCTCTTCATCTAAAGGTACTTCCTAAGTTATTAGCAATGTAATAAAAGAACAATAAAATGTATACCTCATGCTACAAAATATGATGAATATACAATTATTTGAAAATAACTTATGCACTGGACGTGTAGATTTATTTTGCTTTCATCATTTATCAACATGTCTTGGTTTGCTTATTTACCAGCAGAACCTGTAACTGTAAAAATTTAGATTGGAATGTCTGTGAAAGAAAGACTATTTTAACTTACTCTTTTAGCCTAGATATTGACTCTTATTTAAATTTTTTGAGATCGTAAATTTATATTCATTTTTAAACATTTCTTTGCCAAAGAAAATGATCTTACACATATTTCCTACTTGAACATGGATACACTAATTATAATGATACATCACATCATTTTAAATTCTTTATCAAATTGAAATCGTTATGGTCTCCCACTCAATAAGCTACAGGTGTATATAGTTGCCTAAACATTACACTCAATCAACTTAATAACTAATGAAAAAACCAAAAGTACATACTCTTTCTCGATACAATTTTGTCACTGATAAATGTAATAAATCATTTCATAACATTGTATATGTATATTCAAAACTTTGATTAACAAATTCACACATTTTTGCTTGAACCGAGTTACGGATTACATTTACCGTAATATACACATATGTATTGTATATGTGCTGCTAAAACAAATTTATCATTGAATTGCTCAACAATGACAGGGCATCTTCTGCATTATTGTATTGTAATAATTCCATTCATATTATTCTTGTTGGTAGATTAACATTTCACTTGAATTTATTTTCGGTTAATATTAACAGCAGGGTCCCATTATACTTAAAAAAATTGATTAAATCTTGTAACTTACATGGAAAAATAATAAACTATTCTTTGTTGAGTTTACTTTAATGCAAAATGTAAAGTGTACATTCAAAATTTTAATTGATTTAATTTACTAGACGTATTAAAACATATCAATTAAAGATAGTTTGTGCATATATTATCTCTGTAACACAAAATTATAAGTTTCTAATTGAAGTTCTTGAAACAGTGAACATTGATATTTAAACATCTACAAATATTTTAAAAACAAAAAAAGTGAAAATATTCTATTAAAAGTTTCCTTTTAGATAAGAGACATATCTTGCGTAAATAACTTACCACTGCTTGTGTATTCATACGTGAAAAGAGGGCCTTATTGTCAAATTACGAAATAATAGATGTTAACTTATACATCCTTCTTTTATTACTAATTCCTCGTGCATTATTGTTGTAAATTTTAATTTTGTAGGTTTTAAGCATGGTGATAATGTATCCCCAGGTGCTTATTGAATGACCTAAATTTAGAATTTAATAAATCATCCATTTATATTGTAAAATTAGGGTATATACTCAGAAGCAGACATATAATACATAAACATTTATAAACAGTGTTCAAAATATTTTAAATTATAAAGTGTGCGGCCTTTGTGTGATCTTTCTACCCTCTTTTTGAACATAAAAACGTCATGTTATATATTTCATTGAAATTTAAACACTTAATTTTTCATAGCGATTACCAAGAGAATTCATTACCTGCCCGACAAAGAGAATTTGAACATGATAGTAAACATTATATACTCACGAAATTTCATTTAAAATTGTTGTAACAAATTTGCTTTAAAATAATTACGCTAACTACACATTCCTCACATACTTCGCGATTATCAATTGTTCTTGTATTACTTTTAGGACTTCAAAAACTGTTTTGTAATTCATCATCTTTATGAAGGTAAACACATAATTATAACTTCAAGTATACTTTTTTGTTTCTTAACAAGTTGAGTGTTATTTAGCACTACCACTGTATGTTTCACTTAACTCTCGACTGCGAGGATAGAGTAACAGGAAATCAACGGTAAACTTTCTTACAATGTCTTACATGATTAAAAGTATAAACATGAGAAAATAAATTTTACCCCAAGTTCATTTTTAAATTGAGGAAAATGATATATTTTTAGGGTTTGACAGAATTAATGAATGCCAAAATTCTGTAAGTGATTGTCCATCTCTATTTAAATAACTCCGTAATAAATTACAATACAATTTGGTAATGCTTGCACTCAACCTGTTAAAATCGACTTTACTTCGGATGCTTCGTTAAAAAGAATCATGAAATTGGTTTTATAAATAATTTAAAATAAGAAAACAAAAATGAGTTTATTGTTTTAAACATATTAATAGCAAATTGACTTCTTGTTTTTATAATAGTTACACTTATATATATTGTATGTACAGTAGTGTTTACTTTATAGTAGATTTTTTGTAAGATAGTTGTCTATCTAAAAAAACATAATGAAAATTATAAACAATGTATTTACATCATAAAACATGGAGTTTTACAAATTAAACAAAAAGGTAGCTAAAAATAAATATTTTAACAGCAAGATATATGTCTACGAAAATAAGCTTCTATATTATTTTGCTGTTAGTGCATAAAATATAAAATTTTTGGGATTTTAACTCTATATGTGACCATGTATAACAAGGATTCTATTCTTAAACCCTTTCTTCTCATAATATTGCATTCAATGCAACAACACAAAAAAGACACCACAGGACCATGCTCTTACAAAAATATTGTAACATCAATTAATAATATGTATAAACAAAACTATGTATATAATATATATTATAGAATATAATAATAAAATTAATCATATAAATCTAATAATAAAATGTAAAATCTATAATAATTACAATAATATTACAGCTGTTAGTCCATCACCATGGTTAAGCTAAAAGGGGCCCTTCGAGTTTAGGCCAAGAAAAATAATCTGGACCCAACACACTAACAATACAAGTGCAGTGCAATCTTCGCCTTGCATGCCGATCATTCACTCATTCACACTAAGCTATACTATGCTAATGTAGGATGCCCTTGAATCCCTCCAGAGGAGCATATCTGGAATGTTTTCACCAAGGTCAACATTCATTTAACAACTATCAAATAAGCTCTCTAATCAGAAGCTCTTTTTGGTGGAAAATTATCACTTTCACTCTCTCATTGTCATCATAATAAAATTTCATATTGCACATAGTATAAGAATTTGAGGCACAGATTAAAACAACCAATCATTAATTTTCTTTCAACCTATGATGATACATACAGACTGTTATTTTTCATTTTTTACAAAAAGAAGTATAAACTGATCCTTTGATTTTATTGCATATAGCAATGACACTTAAATCAAAAGTCTTGAATTAACATTGATGAATTCACACTTTCTTGTTCTATTCGAGCAAATTCAAATTTCAATATATATGCCAAAGTGTTGAAGTTATGAAATGGTTGTAATTCAATCCTTTGAAATTTTTGTCATAGGGTTCTTCCCGCATATGATAGTGTAGACTTAAACTTCAGTCATTATTATTTCATTAATTTTCTTGTACTCACTTTCCGTTCAATCACATTTTTGAATTATTATGCAACTCAAACAATTTCTTTATTTGAACAATATTTGGAAAACATGTTTGTATAAACATTGCACTTCAAAATGTTTTTTTGCCCACAAGTTCAAAAATTCAAAGGGTTAAATTCATGCCCCAAATAATTTTGGCCCTATCACATTACATAAAAATTTTTCAGAAAGAAAAAAAAATACTTGAAACAATACTACTAATTTAGATTTTTTGCCTAAGTTCTTTATTTCCTCCAAATCTTAAGAATTGATAAAACATTAAATACAAGTTGCAAATAAAGTATTTAAGGCACTAATTTTATAATATAAGGTATGTACTTATGTAAATTTATTTAAAGCACTATGTGTATAAAGCTTGCATATGTTTCTAGTGGTAACTATAGCTAGGACTAGATTTGCTAAAAATTAGCATCTATTGACCCACAATGTTTCTGGTATATAACACCTATGGGTTTATATTTCAATGTTAAGTTGTACAAAACTTTGTTAAGCAAATCTGATGTTAAGGCTCCATAAACAAATCAACAAATGTTGTCAGTAGAATATAGGCATATCCCCCTTAGTACGGGTTTGATTAGGTCTCCTTGCAAACTGGAATGAAAAGTTTACTTGATACTCTTCAAAAGAGTAAAGAACAAAATATGGACACACCGATTCGTTGCTAGTCATGATTGGTTTGATATGATATATTCTCCGATCATAGAGACGTTTTGGTGGGATAGTTTACACACACTAATCGGGACATACCTGTACTAATAATATATTGAAAAGACATTTCTTTCAAGGATTCAACACCAGATTTATGAACTTTTATTTCAAAGTTTTGTACTTTTGTGTTACATTAATGCAATAAATTTGTAAGAATTTCCTTTACAGTGCTTCAATTTTGATAACGGAACATATACTAATTCTTAAGAGCAACTTGTATTTACTTTAAAAATTGTTAAAAAGTAATTCATTGATGTTACCTAATTATTAAAAATAAAATTTCGTAAAATAAATGTTGACCTTGCAATCAATCATGACAAAATCAAACAACATGATAAATAAACAACATACTGAGCAAGGTGCTGTGGCTGCACATACTGCCAGAGCGTTAGCATATTCGATAGTTATTACTTTACAAAAATAAATTGTGGTGTGTCGAATGGGCCGCCCTGGCACTTTTGTACTTCTTGAAGGCATCAATGTCAACAACTAAAGAGATTTCCAAAAACCTATGTACAGTGTAAGCCTGTATTGCACACAGATATGGTAACGAAAATAGGAGATGGACGGCCGTTATTTTCGTTTGGCATGCAACATCTCCATTAATAACGTTTGTGTAGGTGCACCACCATTACAATGCTTTTGATAAAGGTGCTCTTCACCTCGTGTCGCCAAAGTGTGAATTTCTGGTAAAATGTGTAGAAGTTTGTTAAATTTATCCTGAAATTAAGAAACTGAATTAATTACATCTGGAATACACATAAGTGTTATAGAAATGGCCTTTTTTTAAACAACAAAAAATATTTACTGGAAATTAAATACTAGTATTTTGATTTTATTAAGTGAATGAAACTAAAAAAAGTAATTGTGTTATTTGATCTTTATAAAATCAGATAATTTATTAATTTTCTTCTACTAACATTAAAAAATAAGTTACATCGGTTACGTCGACAATAAAAAGATGAAAAACATTATTACTGTCCTATTTTCATTACATATAATGCAGCAATATTTATTATGGTAAAATTGTATAATATCTGGAACTTAATTCAGGTGCTACTAGAGCTTATTTTTCGTAACTTTTGTTATTTCTGGTTACCATTTTTACGATTCCGTAGCTTTGGATGTTATAAGACACACACAATTTATTCATCTAATATTTTTTTTTATTTTAATTTCATTAATTAATGTCAAAGACATTAGAGATATCATCCATGCTCTGTGCAAATTGATGACAATAAATATCGTTGGATAAAGTACAGAAGTTATGAGAAATCAACTCTACTTTTAAATTTCTAGATTTACCGTCTGTAGCACTAAACATTTGTTCTGGCAAGTGTCAATTTTCTAAATGAAAAGGTAGATACTACAATATAATCTTCTTCATTTTTGTTTAAATAAATGTTGCATTTTAGAATTCATTATATAAACTAGGTGCTTTATTTATTATACAAAACAATAAAACTGTTATCTATTGGACGTCACATTTTTTTAATCTACTTTTTCTCTTCTAATGACCGTTTAGTAATAAATTTAAGTAGTGTATGATAGTATACTTTGTAGAGCATATACCACATTTTATTAGAAATTATCTTATTAAATTGAACATTCTTGCTAATACCTATTGTTACTTATCTTTTAATCTTGCATAAAAGTCAGTATATAAAGAAGCATATCAAACATATTGCTACTCACAAAATTTCTCTTCCTTTGAGCCAGTGCTGGGACAATCGACAACTATATTACTCTGTATAGTTTTTTTCATTTACTCTTAAAATCAAATTCACCTTTTTCATGCAAAGGGTGGTCTTCTAGCGTTGGCAGGATTACAACCATTCCACAATTTTTAGACTTAATAATGTAACAACTGTTTTTGTCGACATAAGCTGTTTATTTAATGTTGTTGCTACGTGTACCAAGCCAGTCGAATTTTAAATGCAAGTTGCTGAACGCTCCAATTATGGCTAATATAAAAAGCCACATACTTGAAATTAAATTAAATATTTTATGCTATTTACCTTGCTAACACTTTACAACTAGAAAATGACAAATGCACCACAAACTGTTGAACAAAGACTCCAGTTATACTAATTCGAACTGCCTACATGAATAAAGTAATTGTAAAAAACTCTCAGATCCCGCAATGAAAATTTTATTGAATAAATAAGTGAAAAATATGCAAATGCTATTTTTGTATTGCTTTTAAGAAATTACTAATTATTGCTAGCAAACTTTCATGAAAAGTATGAATACTTTAGCTAAAAATAAATTTTATCATTATTATTTTTTATTTTAATAATCTTAGAATCCCATAGATTTTTCCATTCCGTATCCACAGATTTCATATTCACATCATATTTATGGAATGTAACCCCCACGAATAACTGTACATACAATGTCTGTGAACATTTTTGATTGCCCGAATTTTATGATAATTTGTGCCTCTCTATTGCTATCATTGACTTGGACAATCAGTTTTTATTTCACGTGGAGATGTCGAAATACGATTACCAGTTGATCACTCAGCAATAAGATAGCGGAGTCCCTCGGCAGTCGACATAGCCAGTTAGCCAGATGATGCAGTTCAATGCAAACAATCTATTAAATACTGCATTAAGTTGTACATGATAAGTTATAATTCCCAATATACCAATCCTTTGAAAACCTGATACTGACCTGTATGTGGGGAAAAGCGGTCACCGTATAATCGAGTAGAGCCTGTTGAACTTCCTCGTACCCATCTTCCACATGTTTTCTGTTTGCAATACCTCTAACCTCTGAAACAAAAACTATTTTTAACTAAGATGATTTTATTTTTCAGAAATATAATTATATAATGAATTGTAAATGCTTCAGGCTTTATACCAAATATTTATTATAATAAATCTTTTTTTACAGATTACTGTTTATTGTGTTTACTCTTTGTTGTTATAAATAAAATCCTTTTTTACAAAAGTGTCACTAAGATCTTTTAGTTTTGAACTTTACAAAGAAGATTAAACACTCTTAAAAGAATACTCTAAAAATAAGATTTTTCTTGTAGTAAATAAACATTACATCTTTGAAAGAAATGTTCTTCCAAATTAGAAATGGTGTAAAACTATGAATACCTTCAACTTGCCCAACCAGGATATCAAGCAAAAAACATATAGAACTTATAAACTTTTGTTATTTTTAATGTCTTTTCCAGGTATAAAGGTTTAATTCACAAATGAAATTAATATAATTTTCCCAACGTTTCGTTTAATGTTTTAAACTTTTTATGGGATATTTTATAACATAAAATGTAAAGTTACAAATTTCATTAATTTTATTCAATGAAGTGATTAATTTTATTTATGAACTAAACCTTTATACCCAGACGAAACATTAAAAAATTTTGAAAAACAAATAATATTTAAGGAACAGTACATAACGTATATACTGTTTATATGTAATTATAAGATTCCATCCGTTATATAAAACGCACCATATACTTTCTTAGGTAGGAATAAAATTCTGTGGTTTCCATGTATGCTAAAACAATTTAGAATATAAGATGCACATGATTGGAAGCCTTGGAATATGCTCACAGGTTGGATTTTAGAAGTACCCTTATACTGACAGACTCCAGAAGCGTACTCGAGTCCATAAAATTCGGCAATAAAAAATCTAATTACTTTATAAATAAAATCAGAGACAAGTTGTGTGCGTTGAGATCTTATAATGTCAAGGTTGTTCTTTGCTGGATTAAGAGTCATGTAGACATAGAGGGTAACGAAGTAGCAGACAGATTAACTAAGAGCGCTGCTGAGGGTCAGGGAGATGCTTATGATCCCACCCTGACAGTACCTTCGAAGAAGGTTCACTGTGAGGTGGGAGGATGAATGGAGATCCTTCTGCAGTACGTCGACAACACAATACTGCCGAATACATCCTTCAATACAATTCGACAGATTGTATAAATTGCCAAACACCTCACGATTATATACCTCCACAATAGCCTTAGACTTAAGTTTGGTCACGGCAAATATCCATTCCACTTGCACAGGATTAAACTGTTGGAGGATCCCGCTTGCCGATGTGGTTTTTCTGTCGCCTGCCTGAACCACATTGTATTTTCTTGCCCAAATAATTCACTGCATTCGAGCGGATTAATTCTTGAGTTGGTTAGAATGAGAGTTTCCTTACCAACATCTACAGTACTGTTATCGCTTAACGATAAAAGAATATTTGGCGTCCTGGTTGCCTTTTTTAAGAGCGCAGGAATTAAAATATAGAGATGGAGAATGATAGATAATTACATTCACTGTTACCTTCCACCTTGTGGCTATATGGGCTATGATCCCAGGCTATTAATACAAAAAAAAAATGCACATGAGTACAAAGACATCAACAATGTGCATCTTATACGTGAATAAATACGGTATTTCATGATTTATTAAAACATTGCTTGAATTTGGATCTGTATAAACTAACCAGACAACATAACATTGCCAAGAATTGTATTTCTACTGTATTAAGTTATTAAATTTCCGCCTGGGACACCGAACAAATTTAGTTGAGGTGTTTTGCACAATCACTTCAGTATTTGTAAAGTTTACCAAAAGTAAACAAAAAATTGGGAATAAACAAGAATTTTACATACCTGGGTTTAGAAGCAGAAGGAACTTTATACAAATATAATCACTGACATCAAATTTTAGTTCCTGCAACTTAGCTGTGATGTCGTTGAAGTGATCGGCGAGAGCTGGTACACCAAGTAATCCAAGGTTTAATAAATCAAATTTCTGGCCATTGTGCAATGTCGTTTCATCTGGTAAATTATTGTGCATTCGCTGATGTATATGATCGAGCACCAACATATCAGACCATGAGTGTTGTAGGAGTTTCATTTGGTCATCAACCTAAAAAAAAAAGTTAAAATTAAATGAGTTGTGATTTTTTTAGGCAAACAAGGGGTAGTAAAAATTGTCATTACTAAATATATAAATTTTAACGGTTAAAGCTAGTTATTGTTCGTTTTATATGAAAATAGAGTAATTTTAGATATCCTGGAATATCACAACCATTCTTGAAGAAGAGGTTTCTGATCCATTTCATAAAAAATTGATTATAATATTTAATTTTACCTGTGATATTTCTTTTAACGTATATGTAGATATTCATATTTATCTAGTTAAAATATAAACTCTTGAATTATGAAGAGTATGAAGGTGTGGCTTATAAATTGTGTTTAGCTTTTTACGAAATCTACCTATAGTTCATTATATACATTTTAATTAAGCATAACGTTTTTAAAAACAAATAAACAAATTGTATATAATATTATAACTTATTATACACCATAACAAATTTTTATCGTAACCTCTAATATTGAAATCTCTAATGACTCAGCATTTTCCACTAAGTAATGTTAATAAAATATTTAAAAATTGCTTGTAAAATTACTGTATCGATGTTAATTTAAAATTAATGTTTACTAGGTATATTCGAATTGATTTGAATGGAATACCGTTTCAGTATGCATTTGGTCAGTTCGGTGCACTTAAATGGGAATTCACACCTAATTTCTCATTAGTTTTGATGGAATCCCAAATTCATCGTTTCCATACAGGCATTAAAGTAGTCAAATATTTCTTGTTGTTTTTACGTTATATCAGAAAGTACAGGAAAGAAAGTTAACTATAGTGTGTAATATCATTCAGACGTACAATCTGTCTGCTCTTTTTCCTATCCTCTTAAAATAGAATTCGTTTGAATGCTAGCGTGTTTAACAATGTATATTAAGGAAATAATTGAGCAATTATTTATTACATAGTCTATGTATGCCGTCTAAAACGTATAAAATTAAATCGATAGTGCATAATATAAAGCTAGCATAGTAAGGAAGTCAATTATTTAACCTACATAAACCTATAAAATGCTCCATTATTAAAAATCAGTAATTTATAAATTACGCTAAATTGGATTCTTTTTTCCTTATTTATTTACTTCCAATTGATTTTCTTTGATTTCTGTTATCTAGCCGGGCAAATTTCCTGCCATCTAATATATAAAATCCCTATTCTGTCTGTCTGTAGATATGTCGGTAACGAAAAGTACACTGAGAAAAATGAATAGATTTATTTAACAAATACCAATTCTTACATATAAGACAAAATAGAATTGCATGAACATATAATACTGCAAGGTATCCTATATTATTTATTGATGAAGCTCTTAAAACACATTCGCAACTTTAAACGATAAAAAATGTTTCAACAACATATAGTTTTTTATATCAACACATTAATTTCCTCAGTGAAGTGAAAAAATTATTCATAATGTCGGTCCTCCGTGGGTAACTGCTTTGAACGGTTGAAAGTTAGGTGAGTTAAATTAATTAAATATCATTTGTGGCAGCGACAAAATCAAGATACTAAACTTAAAATTCACAGCAACGTCGACCACGGCCTTGAATAATACAAAATTAGGTTAGGTAAATACTGGGTGTTCAGATGAATGTGTAACATAAACTGTCACTTCTTTGGCGCGCCTTTGCCGCCTCTTAGAAGATCAAACAAGGCCGCGTTTTTTGCGTTACACATTCAACAAAACACCCTTCATGTCATTTGTGACAACATCAAAAACCAAATTGTAAAACAGTAATCTGTGATTTTTAATGTTTGAATGGGGGTTTCTCATCAATTTTGTTATTTCTCTTGTATTCTACATATTAAAAAGAATGATTTACAATGGACCAAATGTCTTAACTATCCTTTAGTAATTTAAAAAAATATATCTAAACTTTAGGATGACTCTTTTTTTACGGGTAGCATCAGGCAACTTGGCGATTGTAAGAAGAATAAGAAGGATTTATACTTTTAATGAATTTATCTTTATTTATGTACGGTTCATGCTTAGGTTAGAAAGAGAAAGCAGATTTACGACAGTTAAAGATCGCCGTCGGTGACATTTGATAGACCATAACCTAAAATCGTTCCTTCTTCTTCTTCTTCTTTTGTGTATTTTTTTTAAATATGACACATGTCAATCTATATATCATCTAGAGTTATTTGTAGCTATCTCTTTTAGACCCGATTTTACAAACGACAGTTATCTCTCAGTTAGTTAGCCAACCAATCAACTATCAGGAATTTTTAAAATAGCGATAACTGATTGGTTAGCTAACTAACTGAGAGATAACTGTCGTTTGTAAAATCGGGCGGGCCTTAGTAGAGTAAATTTATGTTATTACTATCTTTTTCTACCTTTCCAGTTACAAATTGCTCCCCGTGAAAATTTTCTCGACAGTGAAATAAAATAAATGATTATTAATAAACCATGGCATCTTGAGAGCTGAAATTTCGTATAGGAACATGCTCTTTATACATCTTGGTTATAGTAATAACAAATTTCATATACCTCTTGTATGAGAAAACTCCATTATACAAAATGTCGGCAATTCAGCGCCTCTTATATCAACAAAAAAGACCGCGATTTTTATAATTCACTCTTTTAAAATCACATGGTATTTAGTGTTGCTTCGGATTTTCTGATATTAAAAAGAAAAGAAGTAGTAGCAACAGTCTATAAGATCAGGTCAATTCCTCAGCTTCAAAATATTTTTAAAAATATTTTTAAAAGAAGTTCAATTGAGAATCGTACACGTTCTAGAATCACCAGATTAGCAAAAATCGGGTTCACTTCTAGTAATAATAATATAAAGCAGTTTGCAAAGCCAAATTATTAATTTAAATTATTGAAAATGAAAGGATAGTTGGCGATGCGTTTTTCAAATTATATGTATACAATGCAAAGACTGCGGTCACAATTGGACTAATTATGTAAAACACAATAACACGTTTTGATTAAAACTGTTTCACTCTTTTTAGACATATTAAACTGTTCATTCTGGAGTTCTGATATTTCGTTGTTGATATGACTATGGATGTGACAAATAAAAGCAATAGTTTGTCTAGGAATGATCTCAGTCATAGATTCGCTGGTATATGAAATTAACAAGTACGTGTTCAGACTAGTCTTGTTTAATTTGATGCACCTATCTTGGTACAGTTCTTTGTTGCCCATTGAGTAATTAATGATACAAGGTAGAAAGAATAATTTTTCAATCAATTACAAAATTTAGATATAATTGACAATTTGAAGTTGAAGTTTAAGTATTATTTATTCATATCATTAGAAAATTTAAGTAAAGGCTAAAACTTGTTAGATTTTAAATTCATTTGTTCAATTGACATGAGACAAATAATGAGTACTTGATTTGCACCATAAATGACAAGAAATAGAGTGCCAGTATAATTTTGGTCTTAGGATTGATTATTTCAGGTTCGATAAGATAATTTGAGTTAGTTAGGTTAATTAATTTAAAACTGTATACCTATATGTATTGTATATAAACTCTTTCAACTTCAGGGCACTCTGTTTACTAATATTATTCGCTAGTAACATAATGACTAGGATCGACTACTATATACAATAGTTAATAAGAAATCTACAATATAAAATGAATATTCCTTGTAATAGCTTAAACCTATGTATTAAGTCTGTTGGCTTGAATATTTTGATTTCTTGTTTCGTCTATGACCCCAAATAGTCGTTTGGCTATAACACATTAGGATGCACTGATACTCTCTTTCGATATGTTAAACTGCAATTACTTATCACTTCTCTGACTGATGGGATAGCAGTAGTATCTCACTGGATCATTATATTCTGTACATAATATGGGGCGTTAGGAACATTCTTGTTTGCACAATGATTTCAGTATGTGACAATATAAGAATGAATTAGAAGTGCAGATCTGTCAATTTTCCGTAATTTAAAACAAATCAAAACATGATTTTTGTATACCTGACCCTGACGTATTGTGCTTTTGCTGCTGCGCTTCAACCCTGCAGGAAAGAAGAAAGTGTAAATATTACGGGCGGTATAAAAACTGAAGGCGATACGATTTTTAAAGATGGAATACAGTATTCACCTGACGCCTATTTTCAAGAAAATTGAAGTGTATTTGGTTGTATATGCAAATACAAGTTCTGCTTGTTCAAGTGTTTGATCGATAATGTCGATGGACATGTAATGTGTGTTAGACAATTCTAGTACGTTTTATTTTAAAATTTACAAAGAAGATGAAGAGATTTCACAATTTTCAACAAAACAAAGTTCTTCGACAAGATCGATAATCGGAGTTCCATGCAATGGTGACCGATTTCGGTTAGAACCGTATCAATATGACGATGAAGCATTTTACGTACAAGAAAATGGAAGCTTATACGTTCCCAATTTTGACGAATAATTTATTCCTCCTGGAAATTATTGCCTTGAAACATTCAGTGATCATCTCTTCATTATGTAATAATGATATATTATTTCATTTATTGTATTTGTTTATAATTACTGCTAAATAAGTGCAGACGACAAGGTAATGTATTATAAGGGTGTGATTTTCTGCTTGTCTTTAATTTATTATTATACCCTTAATAATAATTCATTTATCATTCTATTATTCTACGTAAATTAAAGATCATTTATAGATTTAGTTGAGAATTATTGTTTAGTGCCTATTTAACAAAATTTTCCAGTGACATGACTTTATAAATAACGCCTTATTTTGTTCAACCCGATTAATTAGAGGTAATTTTACACTACATTTCATCTAAAGGTGCGAAATATACATGTACCTTATAAGAAAGGTTAAGTTAGCATTTTAAAACGCAGATTTTTTAAAAATGTTGTTTATAAACCATTATTTATTGACTGTGAATTCATCACTCTCAATCAAAGCTTTGCAAAAATTCATGGCTTCACAAAACGCATCGTTAGATTCATGATTATATTTAGTTTAGTTCAAATATCTCATTTAGTTACTGTGTTTCTGTTTTTCTCTTTTATTTATAGCAGTAGGTAATTTACAGTAGACGCGATATAATTGTTGGATTGCAACAAATAAGCGCCATCAAAAGCAACAGGTGTACTTCCCTTCCCAAGCAGTCCTGTTGACCCAGTATGACGTGCTCGTGATAAATGCACGAGTTAATTACCACGATGAGTTTACATCGGGGGGAATACTAATAAAATGGGGCCTTAACATAACAATCAGTCTCTAGGGAGGATCCAAGTCCATGACGAACGAGACGTGGGAAAACGTGATGCGTAACGAATCTTACTCTCGAAATATGTTAAAAAATAAATAACCTGTATTTATACCACCTTACGCATATAATCACTACGTAATTTACATTTCTTCAGGTGCAGGTAACTATAAAATCACGGACCGTATCCTTCTTCATTAAATAACAATGAAGGGATAGAGAGTGCCCTGGACAATTCTATTAAGAAGTGGTAAAAATTACATATACCTACACATTTTTATATGAATAAAAAAATAATAAAATTGAAAAGAAATACCACAAAATCAATATATAATAAGTGTTTTAATAACCTGAATATGTAATGGTCAATTGAGGTAACAATATGGTGCACTATTTGTAAAGGAATTTTTTACTGTAAAAGCAATTATTTTTTTTTAAATTACATACTAACAAATTTTCAAATGGAAATCAATATCATTATTGTTATAACTGCTTTATATTCGACAAGAATTTAAAATGACACGTTAGAAAAATCGATTAAGGGTAAATTTTAATCGCTAACTTACACAAAAATAGGCATATTCTTTACTACGCGGCCATCGCGTCGTGTGCGCAGTACTTTACACTAAAGTGCGCGTTCTTGGCATGGCAACCGTATATGAGCAGTGAGTATAAAAGTTTATTTTACGTTGCCATTAGCAAGGATCTTTATATTTTTACCATTAAACCGTCTGAAAGAAGGAGTGAACAGTGCATTGTGTTAGCAAGACTTCTATTGGCCTCTTGCGCGTGATTATGCAAAATTAACAAATGGTCGAAAGTGAAACTTGATTGTTGTTGCAAAATGAGGCCAAGTTCACTACAAATCAACTGTCTGCTAACGTCCGGTGCGCCATCATCCGAATGGAACCATCTACCATCGCTGATTTATGATTCACGTTATCATGTTTTATTTTTTAATGGTCTTTTTTTGTTTAAAGTGGTATTATACCCACGTCCTCTAGCAATGACCACTCATTCATATCGCGCACTATAATCATGAAAACGTGCGCGAAAGTTAATGAGATGGTGAGGCTACAAAGTGGGAGAATACCATTAGCTACAAGCGGTGGCAGAGGAAGTTTTAATAATGCTACGCAAAGCCATCAGATCCATATAACAAAAATAAATTTCGAATGTAAAAAAATCTTTATTTTAGGATTACTTAGTAGCGTCATGCTCAAGGAAGTTGAGTTTCTTTTAACTTCTACTATACTGTGTGTAGAGCATGTGTGGGAGGGTATATAATGTTTGATTCATTATTAGAAACAATTTATAAAATATCAAATAGGATTTATTATTTGTTTTAATTAGACCTTCATGAAATGTTGTTGCATTACTGACGTTGGTTCTGCTTCTTAAGAATTTACAGAACACATTTAAGTACGTTTACTATAAAGAAGTAGTATGAATCACATTGCATTTTACGTCATCAAGCAATAATCTACATGGTAATTCAAAACTGGTTTGCAATTGGGAAGTTACCTGTGTGTATGAAGACTACTTGTACACATTTGCGAATACAATTCAGTGACGATCAATTCTATTCACCGGTATCGTTCAAAAGGGGGAAACGTAACACTTTTGGCGTTGCATAATCCAAATAACTTTCAATTTTATCATAGAATTATGAGCCTGCATTAAAAAAGCAAGCAAGATGTGCTTGACCTAGTAGCAATGGCCTACTTTGCTATTTGCTATGAGTTGTGGCACCGGTCGATGCGTTTTACGAAGAGGCGGGGACACGAATGTCCGCATGCAAGTCACACAGGACACTTTACAATTTACATGCATATATTTAGTTATATAAAATAGCAAGGCGTCGTTAATATGCAATACGTGTTTGTAGGCTTGAGATAAACATTAAAGGAGAAATAATTCACGCGTGACGACTTATTACTCTTGTACGGTGCTGCCACGAACGTTGCAACGTCAGAAGTAAAAGTGAGATCCACATTAACCCATATCTTTTCAAATCACCTATTGAATATCGATATTTCGCCTCTTCTAGGTAGGCGAACAATGTTAATTTCTGATTTTATCGGTGTGTATGGTGGATTTACGGTTGTCGTCCACCAGAATACGAGAAATTCTAATTTCAAAAATTATGATTAGGTATACGAAACGCGCCAGTGAAATTTACAAATTTTGTTGATAGGGTATTAGCAGCAGTTGATGTTGATATTTTTAAAGCGTTTGTAATTACTAAAAGTAGGTATAAGAAAGAGACGGTATAATAATAGAATTTAAATTTAACGAAAATGCAAAGGGGTATAACAGTACAAATACTCAGATAATGCACCACATCAAATTGGGAAAAGCTGTTCACTTCTTCAACAAGTATGGAATACCAGTGGCATTTACAGTGTTACCACAGAACTACATATTTAGCAACATTTCCACCATACCTCGCTCACTCAGTATTGCACGGCGTTGGTAAATTATTTAAATGCGGCTGGCTCAATTTGGTAAGGCAATGGGCCGATTACTCAATTATGATGTTCGAGTTCGATTGGTATCTGGGTCGCGGGTTGCATGGCGTCTGATTCCGATTAACTTTATAATACATTTAACTACTCCACAATGTTTGCCTATATTAACGACATGCATACACTCAACATGTGTACAGGCACAAGGTGTGTCCTATGATGCATTGACAAGATACGCTCCCCCAACCGGAACGAAAAAATTAAATTTCGATTTGAACGATAACTCAATAATAATTAAGTTGCTGGAAAGTAGCCGTGCTACCTTGAAATGTGGTTCTTGTTCATTTGGTATCATTTTGTGTTGCGATTCTGTACCTGCCAAGGCGGGCTTTAGTTTTCAGACCACCGCAAACAGAAGAATGGAACCGGGAAATATTTTGGAATGCTTCAAAAGGAAATGTTCTCTTAATTGATTTATAAAAAAAGTTTTAAATAAATGTGGGGAGAGTGGACCTATGCCCCATCGTTAACCAGCAATGCCAATTTCTAAGTATAGTTTAGCCATGTGTTCAAATGTAGGAGAAGACAGTGGGTAGTGTATTAATAAATTATCGTCTATGGATATAAAATGTTTGTTAGTTTCCATCATTTAATTTAATGATCAAATTTTTCACCTCTCATATAAAGGTGTACATACAGATTGAATTATTTTTAATGTGCATACAAACATTGAAAATTGCATTTGTGAGCATTGTTGTTCTCCTATTGACTACGAAGGATACAAATCCCTACGTAATCTAGCATTATACGTAAAATTCTAAAGTTTGTGGCCATGGGGAACGGCCACCTCAGGTGCGGAGTCCACTGAGAACTGTAATCGCTCAGTGACACAGTCTTTAAATGTTTCATCTTTAGGGATGTGAGGGTTTATTATTTGTACTTTCATTGTTTCCTCAGGTTATAACGTTCATATTTGTTTGTAAACATTTCCTTTGTGCTAGAACATGAACCGTGTAATTTCTTTTTAAATAGTCAACTCTTGTCGACGCCTTTCAGACCTGTAAAATATATCCTCGTCGCCTGTCCTATAGATTAGAAGATCTTAAAGTGTGTATTGGACTGCCAACTAAGCGACTATCTTGATACTTTTAGCCTGATTACAATGTGTTGTCAATCTCGTTTCAAACCGAGACACAGTTGCCAAGCTGCGTTACTCAATATCGGTGATCAAAGGCTTTTGTTTGACTTTCTGCATAATGAAAGTTTTCGTGGTGGTGTTTTAGTCCTGAAATTGTTTCTTCGGCTGTGGATCAAGGAAGTATATCGTTTAGTCACTATGCTTTCAATTTAACCATCTTTCAATTTAGATTTACGGGGCATCTTTGCACTCTAATATTGAACCCCTTTAAATGTCCTACCAAGCTGTTTGCCTCCGAGGTTGTACATGCCTTATCGCTTAAATCCCTATACAGTTCTAACCATTCAATATATAGTATATGAAGAATAGACGAAAGTGGTGGCGCACAGCGGAAAATAGAGAAACTAACACAAAGATAAAAACCTTTTTACAGAGACCTTACCGACCATTTCGCGAAATATCATTTTCTGGTAGAATTTTAAGTGTTGAGAAGAGCTAGGAAACTAAACGAATGTTAATTCTTACTCCAGAATACACGGTCGTCAGACGTGAATCATATCAATGCAAACCGTACGATGGGTTTGTCAAATTTGACATTCTCCGCATTGTTCCCCGTACTTGATTTCTTTAATTAACGTGTTGGACTATAGATGGCATCAATCGAAAAACTCGATAAAGTTCATTCAAAATGTTGTAAATTCTTCATATACCTCTATGTTCAGGGTTTGTGGCTCTCTGTCATATGACTTGTGATATAAGATGGATATTTAGATCTTCAGGTATGGTTTGATGTTAAACAAACCATGGTGCGTTCAAGATTGCACGAAGCGTTGTAGATAGGCAAATTTGTAATATGTTTGTGTTACTTGGCTTGGCACATCCCCAAATGTCTACACCATATGACCAAACAGGTTTCAATAGAGACTTATAAAGCAGAACTTTGTTCTCTAAGGATAGTTTGTAGTGTCTACTAATTAGCCACTTCATTTGATTGACTTTTAGATTTAGCTGTTTATTCTTAGCCTCGATATGAGCCCTCCATGTAGCTTTCTCATCAAGGTGCAAACCTATGTACTAAACTTCTGATTTCAACGGAATGAAAGAGTTGTTGAAACTAATTTGAAGGCAGTTACCGCGCCTGTTAGTAAATGTAATTTGGATCGATTTATCGCAGTTAATTTTTATACTTTATCGGCCAAACCATACTTGAAATTGGTCTCAATGGTAAAGCCGGTATAATTGCAGTATCATCCGCAAACATCGCCAAAACTGTGTTTTTAGTTATTGGAATATCTGCGCTGTATAATGTCTCATATAACCATATATTCCACATATAATATAGGAAATCTGTAGGAATTTCATAAGTTTTATTTTAATTTTGATAAAGACGAAGGATAACCTTGGTGCTACTGGGCAATTAGACTTGACCATTATTTTACGACTCGGTGGGCTATATGGTTATATGGCCTCATGGAAGAACTTCCCTGTGGAACTCCTGATCTAGTGATTTGGAGTTTCGAAACAGAAGTGTTTATTTTATCTTAAAAAAAATTGTCATTTAATTATGATTTGAGCAACAAATATACTTGACTATTGAATAGTCTCTTTGATTTGTACATATAGAAAATCCTCATGCCAGATCTTAAGCTGCCACTTACAAGTAACAATTCGAATTCAAATCAATATAACTTTTATTAGTTCTTGTGCATTTACTTTTTCCTATTTTCAGTACTGACTTCATCAACCTATTTAATATATTACTTAGTACCTAACTAAAACCACAGATAATAATAATAACTATCTGTGCTAAAACTAAAATTACCTTAAGATCCTTGAAGAATATCGAATTTCTTGCCCAATCCACTTGCGAAAATAAATTTTGGTCCAACACTTTACACATAAGTTCAAACAAGTCCACTTCACACTGATTATAAGTCTGGCTCTGTAAGAGTCCGTACAAGGAGTTCTGCCACTCGCGGTCGTCGATGGCGTTCACAAAGTCTCTAATAAGCGGAGACATCTTACTCGAAGTCGTGTTGCCCGCATTCATCAGAGGATCGAATTGGAACGCTTTTGGACTTAACGAGTGAGGTGACGTGGTCGTGGAATTGGGCGCCCCCCAGAGCTTATTATCTCCGCTCATGACCATGGATTGGGCCCCCGGGATGCCCACTATCTGCAGGGCCGGTTGCTGACTGGATGCAGGTTGAGTCAATGCCGATGCGTTCACTTGGCCCAGCGCTACAGCTATTGGGCTAGGAGAAGAATCTGGCGAGGACGTCAATGATGACACTTGCGGTATCTGGATTTCCTGCTTTATGTGGATATTCGCGAAAGGTGATGTCCCGGGTTGGTTGGTATACATACCGCCGCCCTCTGCTAGTTGTCCGCGCAGAGACTGGGCGGCTAGTTGTCTCTGGCGCATTATTTGGAGTTTTCGAGCCCTGTCTCTTTTGTACATTGGACCAAATTTGTTTCTACCACCTCGCATTCTATCCGCTCTCACAGCTGAAAGGATAAAATGTCTGTATTAAGTTCTATAGGTACATATAGCAGTGAAGACCTCAGCTATAATGAAATAATAGAGTACGATTTTAGCATAAACAATGTAAGTCTGCAAACAATGTTAAAATGTATTGATATAAGTACTTTTTACATCGTTATTTCGTACTGTAATAAAAATTATTGGCTTATATCGGTATACATGTGTATGAATACAGATAGATAGTTTTATTTTTCATGGAAATTAAAGCAATATTACTTAAAAAAATGTTTACCTACTGTAGAATTCAATAGATTTTGGTCAGGGTAAATGACTACCGAACATATGTAAGTATAATACTTATACAACTTATGCCCGGTTTCTGGAACGATAGATATCCTTTTGATAGTTATCGAACCAATCAACTGCCAGTATCAGTCTCGTTTCCATGGTAATTTTTAAAATAGCCATAGCAGATTGGTTTAATTACTATAGTATTCATAGAATATCGTTTCAGAAATCGTGCATAAATAATATTAACGTTACCTATCTTAAAGTATTGTTATTATAAAGTTTATAAAAATTGTCTACCGGTGTATATTCTTCCACATAGATGTTTTTATTTCTTACTAATTCAATTGGAAAATTCATATAATAATACCTTTGGCAAATATTTTATTAAATGTTTAAATCCCAGTGGGTTTAAATCGCTCTACATGGAATAAAGTAAATAATATTGACAATGTACCATAGAGTAGATATAAAATGATATTTTTAATGTTTTGTATACATTTAAGCACATGATTAGTACTAAATGTTATCCTCAAAATAAATAAAAAGTTCCTTGAACAACATACATGGAATAAAATTCAATGAAATACTCAAGAAAGAATAAAATTTGTAAAAGTGAAAAACCAAATTATGGGATTATTATTATTATTAATTCAAATAAGTGAATAATAATGAAAAGATTATAATGCTTAGAGCTAAAGAAGGAGGAAGATTATGACATATTGACGGTTATTTTATAATACAAGTATAACATGTATTGAAACTAATATAAAAATGCGCAAAGCATGGAGAGTTTGTAATTTGAAATGGAATAACTGTTACCCACTTTTTATATTTTTATAGCATTGAGTACCGCATACATATACGTAGGAATTTGCTTTTTCCTGGAGCCGCGAGAGTAAATATTCCATAATACAAACCGACAAGAACATAGACATGGTTGATAACCTAGGATTCTGATAACGTATTTCGTAAATGAATGAAAATCGCGGTCGTCGAAAGATTTCAAATTTACAGCGATATAATGTTTACTACAATACGATAAAGGCTCCAAAATATTTCAAGGAGACATTTACGCTCTTCCTAGTGCGGATATACCGGCCCGGCCGATCGTAGTAGTCTGTTTATTTGCTTACGACCTTGAAAACACATTCAACACCGCAGTCGACATTTTAGTTCGCGGGCTACTGGAAAACATCCAATTTTATTACGATCATTGTTTTTCATCCTCCAACTCGCATTCACACAAGCCAGCACATAGAAAACTATCGTCGCTGATAAATTTGCAATGTACTAGTGCAGAATATGTATAATGCCATGTCACTATAGAGTCCTACTGGTCCTAAAAGTTAAAAAAGAAAAGTATCTAACTAGACAACTTTAAATATAGTTTTGCATATCGTTAGTCAGTTTTTTGGGGTCTTAAAATTTATTGAGCAATTAATAACAATAATTTATATGATTTTCAACATGGTACCAAAGTGCCTGTAAGTCTGAAGAACTTCTGCCACTAAACAATATTTACAGTTTTACAATACATATCTGGCAACTATCATTTGCAAGAAGACGGTTAAACTGTAAGACCTTGAGCGTCGAATTGCTACGGTCTATAATTAGCACAATCAACTCACATGCAATTCTTCGTAATTTCTCTCGTTTTATTGCTTAAACGTATGAATGATTATAATTTTTTTTTTCGAAAAACCGAAACGGCTGAATTTTATTGTTTGTGGAAACTAATAACATCCGCCGTTTGGTCTCCAGAAGATAATAAATACACCGGTACATATAGTTGTAATGATCAAATCAACTTTCTCTGACCTTGAAATTGTTGCATAAGAGTTACTGCACAAAGAGTACATCTAGAATCTAGCGGCTTTATAACGTTGGCAATGAAATGTGCAGGAAATTCAAAGCAAGCAAATGTACTTAAAGCAAAGAGTTGAAGATATTTTCAAGTAAGGTGATCTTCCTAAGAAAATCAAGCTTGTTTGTGTTTCTCTATTGCAGTTAAATAATCAATAAATAAAATGATTACCACTACGCTAATGAATCATCTTTAGACAGAAAACCGCTTTTCAGTTTCATTTTATTGACCTTATTACTTTCAGTTTTTTTCTTTCATAATAAAATTATTTCAATCGCCTGTTTCCAACCACTGGCGCGGTTCGCCGCGGCTGGGCTTCTTCAGAGGATTATTACATATAGTTCTGATTTAAATTTTTCAATTATTCGCACAATCAAAACTTCGAATATGTGATTTTAATTATCAACCATCGCCAAAATGGCATATTTTTTATAATATTTTGAATATATTTTAATTTGATATATGTAATAATCCTCTGAAGAAACCCAGTCGCGGCAAAAAGCGTAAGTCAATAAAATTTTTAACTTCTCCATTGCATAAAATTTCTTTCCAAAAAGACTTATTCCCACGACCCGGAGCCTCAAGTTTTCACTTGTCGCCTTCCTAATTCATACTTATACCTAACTAGGGTAATATAAGTACTAGCTAGTTATAGATTATCAATAAATCACGTTAATCTTAAATCACTTATTTCCAAATTGTGAAAATTTTGCAAACATTGACCGAAAAAAAAACGCGGAAAAATGTCATCATAAATTTACAGGATTATAAGTGCCACACTAATATTTCTGAGATAATATATTCGTCAATGTTTATCATCTAAAAAAACTATCTGGGTACATATTGGATTTAATGTGTTTACTTGACATTTTTTAAATAATTTACGTAATTTTAGAAAATTTTGTTTCGTTATTGCATTAAAATGTAAATAAAATTTGATTTTGATCTAACGTAGGTGTCATTTTTCTAGATAAAATATTATAAGACACCAATACAGTATTAAAATCACTTTGATTCTACAAATATTACTACTATACTCGGCAGGTACACGGTATTATAACTTTCTTAAATCATTTATTTGGGGTCGGTGGAAAGTTTCTTTTGTTTGCTTTTGTTCTCTATTAGTTTTGAAACACTTTTCTTTGTACTGGAAAGGGAATGTTTCCTACTCAACAGTATTTACAGGTCTGCTGAATTCTAATACGCACAGTTTTGAAAAAGAAACTTCTCAGTTTGCTTACACCCCATTTTAATAGTCATAATTTTGTAAACATTTAATTTAGTTTGAAATTTTAGAGAACATAATAAAACTACTATTTTTCACATATTCATAATGTATAATTAAAACCAACTTCTTTGTACAACATACACATACATTGTTAGTCTGAATTATTAAAATATTTACAGACAACCATGTATTTTAGGTAAATGCTGGACTAGATATGAATAATATATAAACTACGCGCTAGACATAGCAACGTTAGATTGAAAACTTTTTTTATAATTTATTACATTATTGTGTTCCTGAAAATTCCCTACTTTTTGAAAATGTGATCTAACGCAGACATGGGTAAGGCTAATGGTGCCACTTCTAGGGGACACGAAATAGGTTTCCAAAATTGTGAAGTCACACGCTTTTGGTGATTTATTTTAAAACTTCTTCGAACTTCTTCTAAAACTACAGTTTTTTGCCCAGGACAAGCAAAAATTCATTCATTCAACATGTGAGCCCACATCTCTGGATTGCACTGTACTTTGACCTATGTAGTTTTGTTTCAGCCACCAAATTGGCCCTGTTTGTTGTTTATAATTTTCTTTGTCCATAATGGACATGAATAAAAGTGAAATCGAGATTAACTTAAATAAGCTTGCTGTTGAAATATGCCCGTTTTCAGTGTGTATGTTTGAACTTTCATTTTGGTTGGCGCATGCCTGGATTATACTAGCGTTGTGCTATTGGCCAATGTGCACCCAGTTTACACTGTGTGCTGTGCAGGCGGAATGTAATTCTGCTTTGAATATTCACATTGTAATATTATGTTTGCATAATTTTACGTTTAACACTGACTGTAAAGTCGAAGAAATAAATGGGACATATGCACAGAATTTTTAAATAAGTGTCAGACTTTTCCCCGAGATGTAAGATTAGTGCGTCTATCAATACAGTTAAAATAACTATCTTGTAATCAAATTTAATTTACTGTAATTAACATTAACAGTTCCTATTCATTTATGCGGGTCAAGGTCACTGTGATGTGATCAATTGCCGATATTACTTATTATTTTTATATTCTCTTTGATGCATCCACTCACCTTTCCAAAAATAAAAACTTTACAAACGCTTTTACATGGGAAATACTATTCTACTGAAACTAATACCTTTAAGATAGAATAAATAACTGGCAATACAATAATTAAAAATTTAGTATATAATTTGTAATGGATATTAATCTATTTTTTTTATTAATCTATTAATCTACTTGCTGATCTGTGGAATCCTCATTTAATTCATGGACTAAGAACCCCACCTAGTAAATTATCTTGGTCATCAGAGCGGAGGATTACGGGAAGTCAACTTATTACAACCAAAAAGGGGTAGCCCTTGTTTGAATTGCTTTGAACTGCTTTTAGCGAAAAGAAGACATACAGTCTTCTGTTTGTTACAGGTTATATTTACTTTTGTACAAGCAAACTTACAACATAAACTATAATAGAGATGTAGAAACATTTAATAACCGAACAATGTACAAATGCGCTCACGCACTGCGTGAGAACTATTAGTAACGATTCATTTCATTGGCGGAGTAAGTCTTGTTTCCTAATGGACGTCTTGCAAAACGAAATAAAAGTTTAATTTAGTTGACCTAGTTTATAGGACAAGTATTTTAGCTCGTTTTTTTCTTGAAAGGGAAGACGCAATTGCAGTACAAAAAATTAATTTTATTTTGTATCAAATATGACAAAAATACTTACTGAAGAAAAGATCCTTAATGGTAATTGTTTTTTATTGGTAAGAAATGTGCGTAATAAATGCTATTCAAGAAAAAATATGTGTAGAAAAATCAAACTGTAAATTAGAAATTTCACTAGTTAGGGCATGATTTAGGAACAAGTGACGGGATTCTAGCCCAAAGTTTATTTTTTACAAAACCGTCGCCTTCCCATAGTATAGCACAAGGTCAATGTTATCTGAAGATATCTCTCCTGAACTTTCGCATTAACTAAAACAATTCACTTTCTGGGTACTAAATTTTATCTATTATTTTTTTTAATTATAAACACATAATTAACAATTTAAATTTAAAAATCCCGTTGTACTTCTTTCAATTTTCTCGTTTAATTTCTTGATAGAAGTCCAAGAAATATACAAAGAAGACTTCTTTCAATTTGTCGAGTCTTTTTTATAGCCGTAATTTTTTCAAATCGATAATAAAAACAAACCACAGGCACATGTACAAAATTTAGGATCTCATGTATAAAGAAAGTTACCAATGGATTTCATTTTCAAAATAGACTTGCCCATTAGAAGATCACTGATGATAGTTTTCAAAGATGTGCTCAGGAACTATTACAAGAGCAAGATTAAAACTGGAACTAGCATAAACAAAAAAAATGTAGCAGCAATAGTGAAGAGAGAGTTGTCGACATAATAGTCATGTAATAACATAGAAACACAACGTAATAGTTGCTTAGTCAGGAGAAATGGGTCATTGCCAAGGCAATTGTGTGATCATGATTACATTACGGAGAGAGTTCAGAGAGAGTAGTTTAGTTAGAGTGCGAAAGTGCAATGGACTCTAACAACCATTTGACCATCGGTGCTATAATCGTTCTCAGTCCTCTGCATTAGTACGAAGAAAGCTTATTGCTTAGCTTACACACTGCTTTAATTTTAAAGATTTGAATCTTATGTTTTAATCTGTAGGTTATAAAACAATATTTTTTTTAGTTAATATAATATAATTATTAATTTTTAAAAATGTCAGAAACTTACAATATCTCAACTGACCACTTTATGATCTAAAATTATTATTTATAAATTGTGTACATACACGTAATACATACCTACAATAGAACTTCCGTTCTCTAAAATACCACAGTCATAATTACAGTACAAAAACCGCAGCGTTTCTAAACCAGTCGGGTGATTATAGTTTAATGATACAACAAAATCCATATTTTCACAAATAGCACCTAACGCTTGTATTCAAATAAATAAGTACTTTCTTAACACATGAAAAGCTATGGTTAAACCCAACTACATCAGAAAGCCACATAAAGTAAGTAAAATTTACGTATTTCTGCAAAATTATAATGAAGATGTTTTGAAAAGCTTAATGATTCAAATTATTAATGGAATCAAAATGGTCAAATTAATTTTGTTTATTACAGTGTCATAAAAATTTTAACGTAATCATATATCATATATGTACCTATCTACCATTAACCAGTAATTTGTGGATGTAAGATTTTTATGAAATTCTATGCCAAGTATATACAAAAGAAAAATTGAATTTAAATGAATAATATTAACTAGAAAACTGACAAAAAGAATGGGTATCTTTTTAACGGACCCTCTTAGTCATTATTCAGGCACTCTGTGAAATTCCGAAACTCCATTTCTGGAAAAAAATGATACATATTTTATTCCAATGCTTTATGCTACAAGCATCCCAGAAAATATAAAAACCGGATTCTAGACACGGTTCAGGAAGTCTGTCCAGGTTATTATGAATTCATTGCGCCTGCTCGAATAACCTGCCGGCTTCAAATTCCACCGCCGGCTCTACGGTGTCTTCTTCTAAAGCAGTGCAAAGATAATACCTATCTGGTAAGAGCCATTGACGCTCAAAAAATACTAGTTTTCAAGTGTAATAAACTAAAGATGACGTAGCGCTTTCCGGTCATTAAAATTAAACAATGAAGTACACTCGTGGGTTAAATTATTATGTAATTCAAGATGTTGACACGATTACAGCGAACCTGAAATTTTTGATTATCGAATTCAGGAGCACGCTAAGAAGTTTATTCGGCGAACTTGTGTTTGTTGCCATGTTGCCATAGGAAGCCATATTAAAATTCAAAAGCAATGATGTTTATGAAAAGAAGCCATTCAAATTTTTCTGCTTGTTCCAATTGATCACTAGGAGAGTGGAACAAGATGTAATTATGTATTAAATACAAACAGGGTGTTCGGATTGAAATGTAACGTAAAAAATCCGGCGGTCTTTGATCTTCAAAGAGGCGGCAAAGATTCGACAAAGAAGCCGCAGTTTTTATGAAACATTTCAAAAAGAACACGTGGTATACCCCTCCCCTACTTCAATGTCATATAAAATAAATAATTAATTGGAATGTAATAGTAAAGTTGACTCTTGTTTCAGCATAAAAAATATAAGTATTTCTATAATCTTGGACTTGTATAATTATATAAATTATAAAAAAATATAAGTATACCTGTATAATAGTTATATGTCCTTATTTCATAACATCCAGATATAACAATTTCTACGTAGAAGCACGACTTTCAGAATGAAATATAAACTAAACAGAAGATGCATTCCTCATGAAATAACTATTTCAGTCACTTCAACTTTCTCTTGCCAAGACATTATTTCATGAAAATTTCAAGTTAGTTTGAACCTTGAAGGAACTGTTGTGAATTACGGATAACATTGAATTATTCTAAAAAAATAAATTGTTTTTATGGTTTTTAGCAAAAATATATTTTAAGTGTGTGAGTTCTACAAAGCTGGAGTTGAAATTCACACAACAATCTAAACTTCATAATGACAACAGATAATAATATGTAGTTGAAACGTTAACTTCCAAGATGTATCTAGGCAATTTTCGAGCAAATTAACAATATTTGTATTTTGAGCTTATAACAATCGAAATATTTGAATACCACTGAACAATGTAAACACCAGACCTCCCATCACCTTTAATTTCCATTTGAACATTATTGCCTCAACGCTGTTTATCTCTGTCTAAGCTATGCACATAAACTTTAATTCGCTCACGCTAACTCACCTACTTACAAACGTAAGACGAACTTTCAGTTTCGTTCAGATTTTTCGCGTTTGCACGAATACACCGAGCGATTACATCATTAATCGACGACAAGGAGAAAAATTTTCTTGCCATAAATCACCCGGTATGATTTGTATAACGACAAATGGAAAATACAAGAGCTACAATGGCCGTTTCGAAATCGGTTTCAGTGTGCAGAACTGCGTTTAGTGCCCACAAATCATATGAGTGAAATTTTTGTCCAACCATAAATGGAGAGAATGAATATTACATACCTATATGTATCTTGAGTCCATAAGACAATAGCTTGCCATTGCAAATCGTGATTCATTGTCGCAATTTTGAATGCGGTTCCGTTGTCTTTGGTGCTATTGTTGTTTTCGTATTTTTAAGTTCAGTACAAATGTCACAAAAAAAGGATAGATAATATCGCACGAATTTTTCTAAAATAACCAGTAAATAAAATTAATGGAAAATTTGTCAGAAATGTGTACTCTTATTCTACGATTCGCATGGTTAATATTCCAAGCGAGTGAAGTATAACAAAATAGGTACGCCTGCATTATGAATTAAAATTGTTTTTCGATTCAAACGTTTGGTTTGTACCTATTGGTCTCTATAAATTCTCTTCTGCATTGCAACAATAAAGGTACATCTATTGTAATGTACAACCACGTGTCTCCTCTAATGTTAGTTTTTCACGTGTAAACGGGTCTACAGAGTTCCGTGAAGTGGGACGAGGTCATCGCATATTGTAATATCTTACAAGTGACGTGCGGTGTTTACCTGCCGGCTGATGGTCGTTGATTCGCGGCTCGATATTTCTATCTGCATTCGTTTTCACCTGTTTACTAAGGATGAAGATTGGTCGTTTTATCATTTTTATTGCGTCGTTTAATTTTGTAATAATTTTATTTCGTCGTAACAAATAACATAATACTTAGGAATGTTTTAAAGGTAGGTACTGTCAAACTCCACACACGTACAGGATAATTAAGTAACCTATAACTAGAGATTCTTTTTAAAATGTAAGGTTTTCAATGTTGAATATGTATTTAGATCAGAGTACCAGGACTATAACAATAGATTTAGTGTTTCACAAAAATTGCGAGTTTTAAGTCCAGAAAAGGCAGAAAGAAAAGATTTTCATTAATTAAACATATTATTTCAATGATATTTTTGTGAAATATTAAATCTAGTTGAATATGTATTTGCTTTTTCAATTTTCTATGAACCTATTAATCTATGATAGGCATCCTTTCAGTAGTTATTAGACCAATGAGCTATTGCTATTTTAAAAATCACTATGGAAACGAAACCGATTTCTGGTCGTTGATTGGTTCGATAACTAACAGAAGGATATCTAGCGATTTGTTTTATTATATTTAAAAATAATTTTCATTTTGCATCCTGCAGGAATTGGCGGTATATCTTCTATACATCAGACTAGAAGTTATTTCAAATCTTACTTCATGAAGTTTGTACTTAAAGCTACATACACGATCTCGCGCGACATTTACGAACTCACGAGAGTAGAAACTAATAAAAGGTGTCTGCAAAATGCCATCAGGTAAGTTTAACAAAGAAAGTTTTGTAACTGCAAGCAATAATTCTGGATTAGATCCTCCGCAATGATGTGTATCAGCGGATATCTTCAATGGTGGGCGAAAAGGCGTACGTTCACAAATATGACTGCTTAAAATTCTGCGATTTCAACATTTAAACAATGCAAAGATCAATCACATTAATGAAAACTGTAATATTTTACTCAGCATCACATTATACATTGTGTACTATTGTACAAAAATCTTAATTAATTATGAATTAATTAAATAAAAATGTTTTTCCATTCCGCCATATTAATTACCGCGTAAGTACATACATAAAAATGATGCAACTTAAATTTCCTAAGAACTCTTGTACAATCAAAGTAAAGTGAAACAGCAACCTAATTAACAATCATCAGCTTTAGTGGACTGCAGTTGCAAGTCTCATGTCCCGCAATTGAGTGAAAATCTTTATTTGGCCAACATGTTAACACTAATTGAAACATTACACTTTCATTTTGTTGTGCAGCTTATTGCTACATGTTTAACAACCATGAGGGCCACAGATTATTGTTATTATTTTACATATTTGTTTTTTCATTAAAAGTAATTTGTTTTCGTAAGAGTCTGGTTCTGATAATGTCACTTCGCAATGAAATTTTCGATCGACAACTGAAAAAAATTACTGGTTTGTTTATTTAGGTAATGATAAGCCGCTCGCAAGGAATTTGGAAGTTAATAATATTTTATTTACAAGGGAAGCCCCTTATTTTAGTTTCTCATTAAAAGGAAATTCTAAGGATTCGTACAAAGTTTCAGTGATGGAATTAGCTTTATAATACATTAGAATATGTAACATGCGTTTATCAATTAAAAATTACTGCGAATTATAAGAGAATTGTCAATCTTAATGCCAATGAATTTTTAACTGCATTAATCTAATATGCATTTATAAATATTGTTACAAATGAAGGACAAAATATTACTACTTCGTGATATTTAATATTTCGCACAATACAAATCAGTCTGGCTAACCTACTTCAATTTAAAGGCACTCAAAAGGCGATCATCATTGAGACATAATAATTGTACCATCAAAAAGATATAGCACAATATGTAATTGTAAACCACAGGTCTTTCACTTACTTGTCCTCCTTGTAAACCTAATTGGCTTCAATTGCAACCATCAAGATTCTAGATTGTACTTATTTTTGCACTAATCAAAATTATTTACATTGTCTTAAAACTTACATTTCTTTCATTTTCGCGGTATTCCACGGATATTGAATGCATACTGTTGTTTGGAAAATAACGTAAAATGCATTTCTTTCCGCGGGGGAGTATAAATATTACTTACAGCCTATTTACGACAAGTGGGCGGCTTATACACAAACTAAAGTGGCGCAGAACATTGCTCTAAACACACCATAAAAATAAGCAACTGTATGAAGCAATAAAGATAATTTGTACATCCTACAAGGAAGTAGAAGTATCAGCGCGATCAAAATGGTTCTTAGTAGGTTCTTATTGCAAGGTATAGGGCAGTGGTCAAGAAAACAATTAAACTATACACACAACTTAAACTACAAACTTTACAGATACGTTATAAAAAAGGCTGCTAGATTTAAATGAAACAAAAGATTATTTCGAGTTTCACTTTTGATTCTATCACATTTTCGTTGCACAATATACCACATTCCACTCTGTGCGGAAATGTCAGAGCAATTCTATTATTCCCTAGATCAATTACAATCTACTAGAAATGTAGCCGTAATAATCAATAATACGAACACCATCTAAAGCCAAAGGCAATTCACTGCTTACATTTTTTTACAGTTACATTTGACAAATTGCTTTTGATTTTGTAATCCTTTAAACTAAAAATACCGTTTTCTGGTGAAATATTCCTTTGAGTGAAAATTCAAAGAAAACATATTTATATATTTATTTAAAGTATGGAAGCTGCTCTTCTCTAAAAACCCCTTAATAGTTAATCCAGATTGACATTTAAATCGAACCTTATTGTGTTCAGGTTGCATAACACAATTCGCATTCAAATATCGGCAAACTAGTACGATCCAATAATTATTTGGTATGCAAGACAACTATATCGAGCGTGGAAATGATTACATTTATTGGGCCAAGCCTTTACTGCTCTTTATTCTCCATGTTTTGTACTGTTTCAGGGGACATTGAATTACTTGTTCGCTTACCTAAATACCATATACAACTTCATGTAAGTTGAAAGCAAAGTGTTCGAGGTAAACCTTACATGCAGCGTTCGTGTTCGTTTAAAAATAAAATTAAAAAGAATGATTACCTTTCGTTTTAGTAGCTTGTGTGTCAGATCTCGATTATTTTTGACGATCGTATCTTAGAAAAGTACATAATAAAATATGATGCCATTTCTAGCTAGGAAAGCCGCAGAATATTAATTTAAACCGATTATCGATGTTTTAATTACAGCATTTGTACAGTTTAATATTTTAAATATGTACTACTGATAGTGCTGTTTTTTCATTCAATTAAAAAATGTCGCAAGTGTGGTACTATAAAAAATAAATTGCAGAAAGCATGCGAGACTGGCCCGGTGCTTAGTATTATGAAATTGCATCGACCAAAAAGTGACCTACTTTTTGCAGACGAAAGTGAGAATACAGTTTAACAACAGAGCATTACTCTAAATATAAGTCCTGCATGTTGATGGAGCAAAGAGAACAAAACAGGAGTTAAAGCACGCCCACTGGTTTATTTTTTCTTTTGGTTACAAATTATTGCTTGTTGATTCATTTAACCCTTTGAGTCACAATCGCTCTGAATGTGTAACAGGAGGTATCTTACAGACCAGGCCTGCTATAGACGCTACTGAAATTCTGTTTACGTTACAAAATACTGCATTTTCACGAAATACATATTTTCATTTTATGCAGATAAATGATTCAGAAAATGTTGATTTGTACGAATTACCGTAATTATAATTAATTAGATGTTGGTCAAAATTATGACTCTTTAAAATAAGAATTAGTTATTACAAATAAACTTTAAGATGGCTATTTATCATTGCAAATAGTTTGACATTATAGTGCAGTTTGCAAAATCTTTGGTTTTAAGGTCTATGATTAATTTATTCAAAATATCATCTATACTGTTTGATATTTTATTTTTTGACGTTTCGCAAATATAGGTTGATTGCATCTTCAAGAAAATGATTACTAACAGGTGGGGCAAAAGTTCCGCTACCATTTTGATTGCGCGCCATCTTGGTTATGTGACGAATAGCTCACTTTAGCTTTAACCATTGTGTTGTGTAGACGTCCAAATTTTATAATGGATAAATATACGCCACAAAAACGAACAGAAATAGTGACAATATTTATTGAAAACAATCGTTCCATTATTGCCACTCAGCGGAAATTGCGTCAAAAATATCCTAATCGTCTAGTGCCTCACAAAACCACAATTTATCGGTTTTGGGGAACACAAAATCCTCAATTAATTCATGAAACATCATTGCATCCACTAAAAACAACTGTATGGTGTGGTATTCATGCTGGAAACATCATTGGTCCCTATTTTTTTGAAAATGACCAAAGTGTTGGAGTTACTGTTACTGCTGAACGGTACCAAGACATGATTCGAAATTTTCTTGTGCCTGAAATGGAACAGCAAGGACTAGAGGACATGTGGTTTCAACAAGATATGGCCGCAGCACACACAGCCCGTTCAACAATTCAATTATTGAATGACGTTTTTCCACGAAGACTAATTTCGCGAAATGGCGATTTAGCATGGCCAGCCAGATCACCAGACTTTTTCTTATGGGTTTTTTTAAAATCAAAAGTTTATGTGAATAAGCCCCAAACGATTCAACACCTTAAAGACAATATTCGTCACGTAATTGAAGAAATTCAGCCTGAGATGTTGCAGGATGTCATAAAAAATGCCTTAAAAAGAGCCGAAAGTTGCATAGCGAATCGAGGTCACCATTTAGCCGATATAATTTTCCAATCATAACGAAAAAAAAATGTAAAGACCAAATAAACTTTTTATGAAAACCAAACTCACTTATCTTTTCTTTGAACCAAGTTATAGGCAATCAAAATGGTAGCGGAACTTTTGCCCCACCCTGTATAAGAGAAATGCCACCTATATAGCGTGAAAGAACCAACCAAAAATCATGCAGCATTTATAATGATTTTTAGAAATTATATGGAATATTTTAAAAGTAGGGATACAACATTCGATGACCGATTAATTTATTAGTTTGACAATATCCTCAGCTGCCGAGAATTTACTTTATGTATGAAAAAAATGAATAGTCTTGAGAAAGATACAGATTTGAGCATCGACATGTCGACATTAATAAAGGAAATGAACCGATGAAGTTGTTTTTTATTCGCACAAGGACTACAATTCCCAAGAGGTTTGTAATAATATAACAGAGACCAATAATCAGTTTATTAAAAAAATGGGCTAAACAAATTCAGTTCAGGACAGTTAATAAGTTCATACGAAGACAGATTTATGGCTATGTAATCCAAAATAATAATTTTTTCTTGAATTAACGCAGTGAGAATTTATTTACTGACCAGTGAAGTTCTCAATTTTTTTTAAATTTTCATGACATATTATATACGGAATTCCGTTTAAAAGCAATATTTCTATTATTCTATATTCTCCTGTCCATGCATGTTGAAATAGGGAAATTACATGAATTACCAAAAATAAAAAAATGTTTATTCGTATCTATACTACAGTAAAACTCCAATTATCCGAACTCCGACTATCCGAATCGCCGATTATCCGAATCACAAAAAACAGTGTTTGCGCGTCAAGTCTTGACTTGACTTGTCTTAACTTGCCGTTGTGCCTACACACG
>JAWQRP010000109.1:0-41538 GCA_033557875.1 Quadriops clusia | reverse complement strand
CCTCGCTTGCACATTTAACTTCAAACTCCAGTTCAACTGCCAACCCTCTTTATTATTACGCAATTTCCCTGTGCACCTAAAGTTACATTTCAACTGCCGGTTAACTAGGTTCTACACTACCGGCCCTAAAGATTCAAAAAACAGCTAATTATTTAGAGGCATTAACCGTTTAGAATAATCTAAAATCTTAGGTATGTGAAGACATTGAGGGTTAGAATATACGTTAAAAAAAATGCGTAATTTTTATAGTAAGGTCATTTAATATCAAATTTAGGAAAATTGTGGATTAACTATCGTTAGCAATTACTGCATTAGATTGAGGATTCATATTATCACATCAAGCACAGTATGAAGAGACTAAAAGGGAAGCTACTAAATAAATAGTGCGCCAGCGATAAAAAAGGGCCCCTATTGAAAGTTTCTCACGTGAAAGGCCTCTCCTCGGCCACGTTCATCTCCTCCACCATCCATCCGCGCGGATTCGGAGCGCTCGCTCCATCAGAATTAGAACGTCCTTTCGAAAGCATCCTGCATCCTAACGGGATGCGGATGGGCATCATTCGAATTACACGTAAACAGCGAACAAAAACGAGGCGAAATGCACAATAAAATGCGGAGAACGCGGGCGCAGCGCTGGCAGCGTGCTGAGGCCGCTCTTGCCGTGCATAATCGGTGTTTGCCGTATCCGTAACTTTTTATTATCTCATTCATTCATGAAACGCAGATAACTGTGCCACTATCAAAATGTCAATAACGCGCCTCTCTCTCTCCGTCGCGGCCGTTCGCCCGAGAGAGACGGCACACGAAAATGAGATTCCCACACAACTAGAGAGCAGCGGCAGTCTAAGGCCATCACGCACTGGACAGGAAGTGACATGACACCGCCAGGAATGCGAACAGCGAACACGGCTAGAGTTTACTATCAATTTATCTGGCCTAGTCGTTAGATCGCTCTCATCTACTCAGGAATGCTCTCCTGCTTGTTTATGTTATTGGTATTCATAAATTCATTCACCAGTTTTTCTGCCCGGCTAAATACCTCACCATTCAATTACTTTCCAAATTTGATATTTGGAACATCGCGTGCTTGGGCTTTTTAATTATTCGTAAAATTCGTTTCGGAAACGAAAGTACATCCTGGAATGGACGAAACCTGCTGGATAACCGCCGCTTCTTCGCGGAGCGGTGTGTTTAATAACAACCTGGAAAAAGGCGCAATTAGGATAAATAATCATGTTTATGCATGCGTGCCGCAATCCTTCAAGATGAAATTAAACCCAATCCTCAGATTATTACTTACTTCGGTTATGGTCGTTATTTACATGCTCACGTTATATTTTAACAGCGATTATACCCATACTAATAATTCATTTTTTATTGCGCCAAAGCAATAAAACAAAATTTTAATTTGATTTTTTCTTGTTTCAGGTAAGGCTCATTAATTTTTCGACTAAAAAGCCGCAGCAAGCTTGTTAAGCAGTAAGTAACGTTGTGTGTTTCTTCCTATTTAGGACTATTTGTACAAGTACTAACGCATAAGTGAGCCGAAGCATCCTTTCATAACAGCACTAAATATTCATTCAAATCCAGTTTTGTTTGCATTGTGCAACACTTCGTAAACAAATAATACCTTAATGTGCCCGTGCCGTTTATTGACTCCTGTTAAGTCGCCGGAACGTGTAAAAATATTCAAATTTAACAAGCAACTCGAACTAATCACGTGGCGCATGTGAGAACCACGCCGTGGTGCACAAATCGTGCAGGGCATTGTTTCGCTTCCTCCGATGTGAGTCACTTGGTCCCAAAGTTCTCAGCAAGGACCATAAACCAAGCACGGCCACCACAACCTGCCTGTTGTTCTTTTACGAGCGTCGTTGCACGTAGATTATGCACTTGGAGTCTATGTATCTAGTTACGACCTATTGAACAGACCCAATACTTAAATGTATTCCCAGTACTTCCAATTAGACATTTCCAATATTTATGAAGGTATAGGTATACCAGTAGATACTTATCATTAGAGTTCTTAGTTCCATTACACTTCCAAGTACTTTTAAATGTCCAGTGCTTTAAAATTCCTAGTATTTACATCTTTTACGTACTTCCTCTCCGTATCATTCTCCGTTTTGACTACATACTTTGTATTTTGTAGATTTCTTCCAAATGTCTCGTACTTACTCAATTTAGAATTTGAACATACTCGTGCATATTTAGTACGGACACGTACTCGAGACTTACACATTCTCGGTACTTTACATGCTCCGCTTATACACATACGGCACGGACACACATACATGCGAAAAGCAACAAGGTGCTGTCCCCAGACAATTGTTTAGAACAGTACCAAGAAAAGCCAGCCACGCTTTGGCCGCGTGGTTGCAGTCATTATTTTGTAACTGAGACATCGGCTTTCTGTGCTTATTCAAACTGGTGTTATTGTTATACACTTGACAATCAGTGTCTGCAGTAAAACGCAATATTTAAGGTTTTTATTTGAACTATTAGCTGTTGTCAGGAAATTTCTACTTAACTTGCTTAAATTGTTATTGAAATAAAATTGATTTTAACCTTTGATTGCTACACATATAGACTTACAACTTGAACGGCTTTAGTTAACAATAATTATAATATAAAAAAATCATCTTCAGAGTGATCAATAGGTGCAAATTTACCTTCCCTCATTTAAATAGGCGTACAACATCATCCAACAGTCTGACATGAATTTCTCGTTTGTCAGATGTTACAATACAGTCTGTCGTGCTATATTGACGCATTAATAAAATGTGATTTAATTATCTCCTTTGGAAAGGAAAGATTTTATATTAGGAGGCAGTATTTAAACGGGGCCTAGTTATCAAATGAAATTACATTTGAAACAGCCCTCGTATTATTATTATTTTCAGATTGACTAATTGGACAAGAAATAAAATATTATTTACTATAAGTTTTGATGGATTAAACACCCCAATGCTAAATTTGTTCTTCCTAGGAAAAAAGCGAGGCAACACACATTCGCAAAACTTTTAAATAATCACCTGGGACTTGGAACTAGGTCAGAAGAGATTTGAAGAATTAACTTTGAAAAAAGTTCGATGCAGGTGCAAGCTTTAATAAGCATCATAAACAGAAAACAAAAAGTGCATCAACACTGCTGACCTGCACTACTTGGGGATTTCCCAGACATCAATTGCAAGCAAAATGTTTTTTCCTAGCGAAACCAATTCTCCCCAACCTCCAGTCGTCAATGGTTTTCCCCCAGCTTCCAGTATCCTTCAGTGTCCAAACATCCGGACTCTAATAATAACTGCATGCGGCGATGAACGGACTGCTGATGCCGGTATCCTCGCAGAGGTGGTCAACGGGGATCTCTGTTGGAGCGACCAGAGAGGAGCGAGCGGGCTGGGAAAAGAAAGCAACAACAGCAGCAGCAGCAGGCTGAGGAGAGCGGCTGACGTTTGCTATGCTGTGTGCGGCATTTGTGACCCGATGAAGGAATGCGGGCCTCAGACAGAATCACAACACAGCCAGTCAACAACCTCCTGCATACCATACCACGATATATGCCTACATAACACGAGCAAACTACGGTAGGCAGAGACGTATCGGGCTCCGTTACTTCATGGGTTAATGCAGAAATATTGCGGTTGACACTTAAATTGTTACTGGTCGTTGACTTTGGGGCCCATAGCAGTCTTCGGCCAAAATCACTGACCATCACAATCTACGGCTGAAAAAGTTTGAAGGAACATGCGAACGCAAATTCAAAGAACTGAGAAATTCGTTTCCAGCTAAATAGAATAAGCCTTGTAGTCATTCCACACGGTCGTCACTTCTATGGAATACAATTTGCCACCTGCTTATTGTGGCAGAGACAATAAATGACCAGCGAATTGTAAACTGATAATCAAACATCTTTCCACCTTCCAAAGAAACAAATCATTGGCCATCTGCGCGCGTACAGTGCACGGAAAACCTGCTCAATTGCAATAAATTCATCTGTTGTGTACAAAAGCCTGTTACAATAAATTCGTCTGCGGTACTCAAAGCTCATTACAATAAATTCGTCTGCGGTACTCTAGAGCCTATTACAATAAATACGTCTTCAGTATTCCGACGCTCAGAACACGTCCGCAGCATATTTCAATGTTAGAAACAGTTCCAGGACTATTCGCATTATTAGTCAGCATTTCATACCGCCTTAGTTGGCGAACAACAGAATGCAAACATATCATGCCGCAACAAAATACCTAGCATTCTTTGATCGGCTGGTGTGGGAATAGCCGACCATGATGGTTTTCTATTAGAATATATAGGGGAATAAGACGTGGGTACATGTAGGAACTAACAGATACACTTGTCGTGCCGTCTCCATAGCAACACAATCACTTCGACAATTATCCCGGATACCTGCGATCACTTTCCCAAAGACTCGCGATCGCTAGGAGATCTCGTATCCGAACAATATGCCGCTTGCGGACTTGTTTAAAGAAACACTTTCAACATCATCTCCATCACAATAGAGACCACGGAGCCGTTTTATTGCACCCGTACCTAATGAATTGAAATGATGACCAACTTATCCGTTGATTGAATAAAATAAAGACATTATGTGCTCACCGACTATAAATCCATAATGCAGTATTGCTCCACATCGGCGACCAGTCAGACGACATAATTAACACGCTAGTACCGCGCCGTAACAAATCGCAATTAAGAGCTGATAAATGGTGCATATGAGCCAAAGTTCCTGTCTGAATTATTTATAAAAATATAAATTTGATAACAACCTGGCAAGTTAGCGGAAATCTTTGCTCGTTCGAAAGTGCATGCGGAAATGGTTTCTGGTGTAATGAACTGGCAGAGACCTTGAATTCGCTAAAATGCGCGCCGCAAATGAAAGACTGCTTGCTGGAAACGGAACTTTGCAATCTATATCGAATAACTATTTTACTAGTTTATCGACTATCAGCGAATACGTAATTATTGTACCGATTTAAGTCGAACAATATTCGTTCTGTGTATCAAATAAACTTAGATACTCAATTTATAAACTTACCCACAACGTTCAGTCCAATAGACAATACCTAATCAAATCCGGTTGTACTCCAATTTGCATACAATACCACTTAATTTCCAATCATTATTCCACCAAGAGAAGGTCTGTATGTTACTTCCTTATAAATTAAAATTTTTCCTATCTTTTATAACTAAAACAAAAGTGTGGCGTCGAACTGTTACTGTAATAATAATAAAAGTGTAGCACATACACATTATGCGGTAATAATCGAATAACTAGTAGATAAACCAGCCTGGTGTGATACATAGATATTTTTGAATGGCTAATGTTATGCATATATAAGAATTATAGAGAATCAGCTTATCGCCGTCCGGAGAGTTCGAGTCTTTAACACCTGCTGAATGGAGTGTACTCTGGTCTCCGTACCAGAGCCGCGTGCATTAATTGAAAGGCGCCGCCCACCAAATAAAAAACCTATAGTTATTACAAAATTATGATAATTTATTATGTTTGATTTTTTGCCGACTACTTAAAATACTTTCTTCGGGGACCAGCCCGCGGTCTAGGTGCTGCAGGTGTTTCCTTCGCGGCCACCGCCATAAAAAATCTCCCGTGTGCGCGTTTCTCAACAGCCAGCCCAAGAATTCCGTAATTATGTTATTATCATGTAAATTAATAATGTGACATGTACACACTTGCTGGTTTTGCATTTCTGCAGCCGCCACTTGAATGGCGCGGGAACGGTGTGTGAGCTGCGTTTTTCTGCTTCACTGTCCTGTAATTGCTTTTGAGCCGTTCAAGTCCGCAATAATGAAGTTACTTGGTCAGTATTAATGCCCACTTAATGGCGTCGTCTTCATTATGTTTATTCGGCCCCTTTAACCCTGCTAATAAGATCTTCCCCTTTCCTCTTTCTTTGGTTGTTCAATGGATACTGTCGTATCAAAGCCACACAATCTGCCCTAAGTGTTCCAAGCAAAGTGTTCCACTTTCATTTACTGCTCTTTACTTTTATTAATACTCATCCATTGTTGCAACTTTCCTCTTCTTTTCCCAGCCGGGGCAATTTCATTCATTCTTGTTATAGATGAATGGGCGTTTAGTGGTAATCTGTTTAGAATTTCTCTGCTTCTTCTTAAACGCTGCCCAAATATTGCTAATTTTTGTTTATTTTATTTTTCTTATGGTGAAATATTGTCGAGGTAAATTAGTTCCTACTTCGGTTTAGATGTAGGTATGTAAATAGTATTACATCTTTTGGATTTACCGGTAATTAGATAGGAAATTTGCATAGCGGCTTCAATTGTAATGAGTTCTAATCCTAGCATTACAATCTGTTCAAGACCACTTCAACAACCAGGTTCACCTGGTGTACATTTTGCAAAGTATAGTTAAGTGACGTGTTTATTATCTGCTGACTGAATGCGACGTCGCCGACGATGAGTTCATTGACAAGCAACATAACAAGCAGCCAAAGCTGTCCTCCACAGAGGCGAGCCTGCCGGCCACATGTCGCTAATGTGTAGGACTTTTATCAGTTTCCCAGTGCCTTATCTGGGCTGTGAACGTCCGACGGTGCGATGGTTGGTGATCCGGTAAGGTAGCTCGTCCGTCTGTTAGTGCTTCGTTCCGGGAACGAATATTCTGGAGCATTGACCCTAGGCGCTCCACCTGTCGCGTTTGCTGGCTGCCTCAGCCATCCTGCTGCGTGCTGGATACTCTACCCTTAGCTCTACTTCTTCCTCTCTCTCTGTCACATTCACACATAATCGCGATACTCGTACCAGCCGCGCGCTCTCCTCTTATCATCTTTCCTCCTTGGCTTGCCACATTCCAGCGTGCGCTAACTACCAGATGAATTCGGCCAATTACGTCTATAATGAATGATCCACCTTTTTGTCACCGCTCGAGTACCGTTCGACGAAAATGCTCGCCAATTCGCTTCCCAGCCGGCCGACCGGCCAACCGCAATGTGGATGACTAGCCGGAAGGTGCTGATGACGACCAGCATAGATGGAACCATTCGGTATGAACAGAAATTGGTACCATGGAATTACCAGCTTGGCCCGTATAACATCACAAACGCTCAGCTCTGATAGTATCTTAGACAATCAATTTGGTTGTTAAAAGGGAAGACCGATGAAACGGTGGAAAAAAGGATAATTTTGAACAACTATGTAGATATATCAATACTCGTCTCACAGCTTAATAGGAAATCCATTATCATTAATTTTTTTCTACAACTTTTAGCTATCTACCTTTTCTGTCTTCCAGATTCTGGTCTATCAGACGTTTCAATGTGTACATGATTTTGTGGGAGTCTAATAAGTGGCCTTTCCACATGTCCGCTTTAATAACACCAAAGATGTCTAATTCTTAAAACAGTACTTTTAACTTTTGGTTTCTCCAATCATCATTTACCTTTTTTATTGAACGTATATTCCTCCGCCCAGTTTAGCATCTAGTCCCCGCAGGCAAAGACGATGACCGACCTTACAACTGTTATTGAAAACGCTATACAATATCCAGACGCATCTATTTGCTATCTTGCCTATATTATCTCCCTATCACCAGGTCCTTTCATAATTTGAACTAAAAAATACGTGAATTTTCTACTTCTTCTATTTATGTGGTTTGCCGTTCAACCAACTTAATGAGCAATCGAATTCTGTTGAAAATCCTAATAGTCCTTGTAATGTAAATACATTATGTGTACGACGTCTTCTTGAATACCTTGGGCAACCTTTCGTAATTTTATCTAAAATTTACGTGAAATTTTCTATTTCTATTTTTATGGTTTTCTGTATATCCAACTTGATGAGCAATCGAAATATTGGGGTAACCCTAATTGTCCTTGAAATGTAAGTAACCATATCTTATGTATACGACGTCTCTAATTATCTTCTCCAATGCCAATAGCAGGTCCCCTTGTATATCTTAAGCAACTTTAAAATAAGGTGTCGGTAAACTTCGAAACAATAAGGAAATTCAATAGTTAAACATCAATTAAACTCTTTCTCGGTGCTTTATAAGCGTTCCAAAGAGAAGCAAAAGGAAAATTCTTAGTGTACATAATTGAATGACAAATAGAGGTGGCTTGAACTTGAAATTGGAAGCTAAATATTTTTTCAAGTGAAGATTAAAGGATACCGAAATCAATTTCTGCTTCAAAAACGAATTTAGATAACGTGTTTCCCGAAGCTCCAAGAAAAAACCAACGAGGTTATCACCATTGTACGCTTAACTTACTCATTGTAGTAGAAATTTGAATCCAGTCTGGTCCAATCTGGTTTAAGTTATTCAAACCTGCCTGAATTGACGCAAATGGACGTCAAAGCTTCTTGCGACAAATACGTATCAACGATTCTGAGTAAATTCATCCATTATTGAAGAAGACCTATTAAACATCATTACGCTAACGTTTTCTCTGGTCGAACCTGATACATATAAAACCATCGCACAATAAACACGCATGGTACACTATATACAATAATTGATTAATTCGTGCGTACATTTGTAATTTAATAATATAATATATATAATAATGATAAAATATATATAATAATAATAAAATATATATAATAATAATAATTCTTTATTTTATGGATAATTTTTTATTGAACACCATTTTTAAAAATTTAATTTCCATTTTCATGTTTTTATGCTAATACACACCTCAAGAGAGCAGACAACCCCATTGGCCACATAACGTAAAAATGCAAATTTAGCTCGTTAGATCAACTAGCACCTTGGACTCACCCTCCAGTGGCATTAGCAAACTATTCGCAAAGCAGCTCTGTTAGTTCTAAGCGAACTCCTCCCATTGGGTCTTTTATTGCTTCTACACTTGACTCTGCCAATAAAATGGGTCTCTGCGTACATACATATATTGTACATACTGAATAATTTTACATGTATGTACCTCGTCACGCGTACGTAACCGTAAATTAAACGTGCGTGCTTTGCAACTCCCTGCAAGACTAGAATTTCCTCATAACTGTTTGACGGCGCATAGGAATCGCAGCCACCTGGCCGAGGGTTGTTGCGCTGGTAAGGGTAATAGCCTTGCCAGGGGCAAAGCGCCATTGGTCGAGGGGACTCCTTCCGCATTGGGAAATAAGTTTCTGCATGTCGCTCCTCGTTTTTGCGTGTCGTTTCCCGTTTCTGCTCGTCGCTTTCGCTGCCCCGAGCGAACGGCGGCGCCGAAAGAGTCGCCCCTGCGTTGGGGTAGGTAGGGGTAACTTTGTCGCGAAATTCTAATTGCTTGGCGATTAACTTGCCCTCGGGGCGTTGCCGTTTAATTCATAATTTCAAACCATTTCCGATTTATTCGCCCTACGGAAATATTGACAATTTTGGGCTGCGCACTACCCTCGTGCTCCACCCCTCGTGGATTGGACCTCGCTGGATGTTGTGTAAGAGCAAAATTGCGTCGTTGCTTTTTTGATTTTTTTAGATAATAAATGTTTTGTTTTTCAGCTACAATTTCATAAAATTTCTTATATGTAGAGAAAAGTACTACCCTATAGAATTTATACCGCATATGTGAGCTTTTTCTACATAATTAGTCGATAAAATACTTCTTCGATATGCTGCTATGTCTTAATCTGTACAGGAAAAGGTTTTGGTGAAATATATGTACCTGTTAAAGAAACATTAAGTATGAAACCATCAAATTAAAAAAAAATAATTTAGTATTGTAAATGTTCTTTGCTGTATAAACAAAACTAAAGTAAGGTTGTCTAAATCGTACCCCCTATCAAAAAATATATTGGCTATTGAAGCTTTCAAACGCCTGATGAAAATTAGAACTCATAGTGAAGAAATAAACTTGTTCCAAAAAACAGTTTTAACACAATGGATAAGAATTCTAAATGAATACCAAAATATACACGACCGAGTAGTAAATATATCTGCCAATGCCAATTGTACAGCGGTTACACAAACTTTAAAATCATAGGGGTTATTTAGACGACTTTTCCCCATGAGCTTTTTGACAATTCGTCGATAAAATACCTCTTTGATCTGCTGCTATGTCTTAATCTGCAGACAAATAATTTCGCGTTCCCAATATTCGTTGCTGTATGAGCAAAACTATTCTCCCTTTAATTTTTTCAGAAAATAACTATTCATTTCTTATGAGTAAGAGCGCGTAATTAAACTTTATGTAAAAATAAATACATTATCTAAATTTCCATTCCATTGGTAACATCTAGACTGCATACAGCAAGTAAAAACCTATATCATACCCTAAGAACCCTGGGCATTTTATAGAATTCTATAGTTTACTATACCTGTATAATGCTGGTATTTTACACCCATAATTTTACAGATCAGCAAATCCTGCTTGGGCTTGGGAGCTGTTTCGTGGGTGTAATGCAACTTCAGGGTCCTTTGAATTCCTTTCACCAGATGGCTGCACCTCCTAGATTCGGTTCAATAGCTGCGTTTCTTATTGCGCCCCATTTATTTGTCATTAATCAACAATTTAAAAGAATAAAAAGTAAATATAAGAAAAAATTGCGTTTAAGAATAGCAATTCTACGGATTAGAGCATCGAAACCACAATTTTGATGTGCGCCTCCACCAATTGTGCACCTACAACAGTGTTCAACCACCTGTTGCACATAATTGCTGATTTTGATTTCATCGTATAACTGAAAGAAAAATAATAAATATTTTTTATAAAACTATGTTCAGTATTAATTATACTTTATTATTTTACCAAAAGTTTCTTTACTTTAATTTTTTTATAGGTATCCGAATTGTGAACATTTACCAAAGAGAACATTTCAAATTAATAAAAGTTACATTTAATCTTCTACCGTTTCACCTTGCCTTGTATCAACATTTAATCCAAACGAACTCTCGATCGGCTTGGCCTGCATGTCGCACGAAATAGCCAAACAAATTGCCCCCGACCAACTAACCCTTACCATCGCCACGAACGAACAACCCCAAAGGGCCAGCTGCCTGCCTGCGTTTCCTCAAATGTGGGGAATTCACAAGCGCCTGCCTCGGCCGACACAATTACGAAATATACGGGGCGAATTCTGGGAACTTTTTTGTTTAGAATGACACAATAATGCATATGCAGGAAGACGGCTAAGTTCTAAAAGTGAGCGCTTCTAGGAAATCGAGACTTTATTCCCCATTGTGTTTGGATCTGTGAGAAAAATTCGAATTGAATGGCATTTGTGCATGTGAATAACATGCTGTCCCTCGTTCCTTTGAATATCTAGAAATAATCTGGATATAAATTTAATTTTGTGAGAAATCCCATATTATGCAAACTAAAACTAAACTATTTTTCACTTATTATCAAGTTTTTTTCTCCCCCAATTCTTTTTTATACATAAATAATCCCATACTAATAATTACTACCTTTATTTACATGTTCAAAACAACCATAAAATTAATTTAAACTATTTACGTATTAGAATCAATAAATATAAAGTATTATTCATTTCATTTAATTTTTAATTATTTTTATTATTAAATTAAGCATACACGTACAAAATATCTTAATGAAAATTATTTGATAAAATATTGGGTCAAATTTAATCCCCCAATCACATTGCCTCGCTCAACATGAATATTGAAGCAAGTAAACAATGATTACTACTACAACTTCATTCATCTATTTACATCGTCAGATAAGATAAAATCAATATATAATTACATGTACTTATACATACACACATAAACAGAAAGATTTTGTTTCAAACACCATGAATGAACGAACTTTGTGAATGAAGTTAAACACGGTGCATACCTGGCTATCTACATAAATACTACATCAGGGGATTGAAGCTCTATTCTGCCTGTACCATTCGTTTCATTGCATTTATTTTATTTTTTCATAATTCTATAATGTTTTTTTTTTTAATTTTTTTATATGCTACAACTTTTGAATGTGCTTCCGCATATCTGGTAGCTGGGTAATGTCATGCATAATCACTGGTGTACCGGTGACATAAAGCGCGAAGACAAAATGCGAAAGAAGGTCAATCACAATGGAGCTGCCGTTCGAGAAAAAGAAGCACACATTTGAGTCGCAGTTTTGACGTGGTCTAAGGTCAACAAAAAAACTGTTATACATAAACCATATAGACAAATATGCAAGTCCGCGTCCGTTATTCGCTTAATAACTCAGGTTTGCAGACGAGAATTTTACAGTATACCGCGCCGCCTCTCGGGATTTTTCCATTACCGAGTTGTTCTTCGGCCGTCGAGTTGCTTTGTTCCTTTTTTGCGGCCGCCAGTGGTGATTGTGCGCCACTGGCGATTTTGCGCTACTCGTTCTGCACCGACCAGGAGGTTTTTTATGCCACAACTTGACATTTTCGCTTAATGTCAATGTTTTTCGAACCGAAGAGTTGTTTACAAGACCGGCCAGACTGTATGGCTTGGGCAAAGTCGCGCGATTTGAATATGGGCAAAAACATGCCGCGGAAATCGGGGCGCAAAAACGCGAATTAATTCGCTCAATTTTTGCATGTTGAACTATAAAGTTTTCTGATTAGTATATTCTCATAATACGGGCCATCATTAAGTGATATTTTCATTTCGCTTGCTGGCCATTGGAGTATCAATTACCCAGGAAATTCGAAATTACTACTCTCTAGCTTTTTTGTTGGAAGGTATTGATTGAAAGGGGACCCCTATGTAATTTAAGGTTTTGCCTTCCTACTCCAGTCATTTCACATGTACAACGGTATTATGTAGCAAATTAAGTCGTCATGAAATTGATGACGTGTGTAATTTTTCATTTAATTCACTTGAATGGTATTGTCCACCTGGAAAATAGATTTCATAGCTGATAAAAATGGCGTTCCTATGTTATATAAAGAGTGTGTAGATATTACTTATTTATTAGAATAAAAGGCACAGATCTTGACCATTTATTTATTACTTATCAGTAGGCTACCGCTTTCGTCCTTCGGACATCATCAGCCCTCTAGAAATTTACACATTTACTTTAGTAAATGAGAAAATACATCAAATGCACCACAGAGAGAGATAAAATCACATATGTCAAATTTACAAACTTACATGTAGTCAAATAAGTTAAAATGATGGAAAAATCATGTCGAACGAATTGACATTAGTTTTTAAATTTCAAATTTAATAAAATATTTATAATAAAATATTTAATTTATATTTATGGTAACCTAAAGCAAATTTATTATGACAGCAGGTATCAGATAATCAAATATAGGTATAATTAATCAAAACCAGAAAAATTATAAACAAATTGCACAAATTCACCAGCGGTTAGTAAGTTAAAATTGTAAACAAGACAACAGGAAAAAAATACATTCCAGCAAATGAAAGAACGTGGTATTTAGTAACGTGAAACAAAATATTAGAAGGAGTATAAATGATTCCGACTAATCATGTAAATTGATAAAATCAGTGAGAGACGGATAACCGAACTACTCTAAAATTATGAGAAATATAAATTTTATTATTTAAATAGGCAGATAGGCACATCTTGTTCACGTAGGAGGAAAAGAAGCCAGATAGAACCGCGCACTGCGCAAGCATCTTATCACGTGTGACAACAGGAAAAATGAAACCAAAAAAAGGGAAAAGAGAGGCACAGAGAGACCAAAACGAGAGCCAAGGAAGGTGGCGAAAATCAAATAAATAAAATAAAGTCAATGATTAAAGTAAAGATTTTTATAAAGGGGTCTGTATTGAATGTCCCTGTGGACATTTAAACAAATTTTGTCCGTATTGATTTTAAGTCTGTCTATTTCGTAACTTTCTAAAAACTTGAGTCTGTGTTCCTTAGTACATTGATGAAGCAAACTAATGTGATTAGTGTTAATGTCATGTCCGTTAAATGCCTGTTATTCTAATATTTAATTATCCTGATTCGGGAACATCAAAGTAATTACTTATTTACTTTTATAAAAATGTGAAATGTGATTAATAATGTTTAGGAGTGAATTTTTGTCTTGTCTCAAACATAACAATATTTACCGTTTGCCAACATTTTCTGATATTTGCATAAGTTCAAGATTGAACTAATTTTTTTTTAATTAACAGTTAATGTAACGCAAGTATTAAGTTCCCCCGATGTTTTAAAAAGGCATACTTTTTAACACATACCAAAAATGTTGAGATAATCTGTATAAATTGAGCAATAATGTTGGTTTAACTATTATTCTCTGAATTGATATAAATAAGCAGATTTAAATTAATCAAAATTCCTTTATCATTTTTGTGAATTATTATCTATATTATTATTTTGCACTGAACATTTCCATGAATGTCCTGCAAGAGAATTTATTAATCTTAATATCAAATAATGTTACGTTTAATAAATATATAAGTTAATACTCAAGAAACATAATGTTGAATTATTATATTCTTGTGTTGCAGGTCGTTATGAATTTTAAAAACATGAAATTTTTATGTTCATTTGTTTTTATTTCAATGTTTCACAGATGTTGACATGCCTCTTCAGACGATAGACTTTCTGTTTTGTACCTTCAAATGAATGAAATATAAATCTACAAAAAAATACAATTGATTAGTTTCACTAAATATGTATATTTACATTTATAAATGTTACTTAAATTTCTTGTTTTTGGATGTTTAATAAACTGAAACCCAAAAAAGGATAAAATTCTTTCAGAAACTTTGACACAAAATTTAATATAAAAATATATTTTAAAATCTGAGTACATTTTAATAAATTAATTATATTCTACAGAATATTGTTCATTTTCATCTAAGCTGTCAAAAATTTTACCTAAACTGAATATCTTATTCCACACAACGTTACATATCTTCAAAAAGTTTTGAGCCAATTATAATTTGATTTGTTACAAGAGCATTTATTTCGTTATTTTCCACTCAAATAATAAGCTCGAATGTAAATTAAATTTAAAGGAAATGTGTAACCTAACACTTTTGGTCATATGTATATTGGAAATTAAGTGTAGGTTACAGTAATTCGATAATATTAAACGTTTTCTCAGTAAATGCTTCCATTCCATTTATTAATATCGTTTTACTTTTATTGCAGGTAAGATTCGAATGCCAAAGCTTTTGAATTTAACATCCCTATTAACCGGGGTGGGTGGTAAGTAAGCATGACAGAGTAAGAAAACCGTAAATAAAACGCTCGTTATTGATTTGCTCCAATTTCCAATCGGTTTTTTCCTTCGTTTGATAACTATTCAACCCAATTTAACCCTCAACGACAACACAGTGAAATTAATTATTTTTCGGGTTGATGGGGAGAGTGCATCGAATTAGGGCCCCTTTTTCACGAGCGGCGAAGCACAAAGCATTAGAGCAGAGCGGGCCCGTGGGTGCCTGCCGGAGTGGATTACTTATTTCGGCTCTTTTTATTGCATTCCGCTCTTTATATTGTTTTCCACGTGTGAAAAATCGCACCACGCATTATTGTACCCACACATCGTACACATACATGGATGATATTTACGACGCAGATTCCCGTCTCCTTGGCGTTCTCGGTCGGCCATCTTAGGCTGTTTCCGCGGGGCGGAGACACGCGAACCAATCGCGATCGAGCGTCGTTAGCCGCGAAACCCGTTTTCAGGTCCGCGTATATGATCACGGAATACACACGGTGACGTTGAAACACGTGGGGCACCCGAGATCTTTTTGCACATGGCCGAACGTACCACCGGCTCATGTTTTCCTCCAGTTCCATCGCCAATTGATTTATATTTAGTCATTTTTGATGGATTTGGTTTGAGCTTGTTTTTTATGGCCTAACAACAGGTGACGTCGTCGTCGATACCTTTTCCGAGAACCGCCACGCTCATCATGGTCAGAGGCCTTTGGTTGGCTAGCAGAAAGAGCGATTTTTCTGGTTGGCTCGATTTTTTGCACGGACGCCAAAAAATATTCTCGCCTTAGGGTTCACACTTGTACGAAGGTATTTTGAACTCAATGGTCTATCTCTTTGTTTGGGACAAAGAGTTGAAGGATAAGTGCGGCACGTGTTCGCAAAGGTGCAGTTCGGCCGTCAAATTATAGCGAAATAAAAATTATACCATAACACTATTTAATCCATTATCATTTAATCTATTAATTTTCTTATTCATGCGTCGTCATCGGAAAAATTTCCCCTATAAACTGTCCCATACTTGCACAATTGGTGGAGGCGCACCATCATTTCTAGCACAAATTCTGCCTTTTGTGAAAAACTATTGGAAATAACATTTCACTACTGAAAATAACAGGAAAGCAGTTCCTTACTATTTATTTTAAACAAAAGGCGACCGGTTTCAATGCAAAATCATAACATATTAAGGCCTCTACTAGAATACAAGATAGGAGTACAAAATTGTGTAAAGAAGAAATAAGTACACGAGGCGCATTAAAGGGTACTAAATTTATGATGATTATCAGTCACGAAAACTGTTTGTAATCCAAGAATTATAAATCAGTTTAAATTATCAAACCTAAACCCACTTAGAAATATGAAAACAATATATATCGGCTATTACAAACTTAATTGTGGTCGTTGAGAGACTACTTCCATCAAAATAATGTAGAACAGTTTAAAATTACTAAAAGCTCGATAACAATACATGTATAACGGACAACACAGGATTTAGAATTTAATTATATTATAGTCACATAATAAAAAGTAGTTAAAAATTCTCAATAATGGTGAAAAAACTACACAAAGTGATACTGGGTTCACCTAAAAATGACAACCACAAAAAATCTTTCAAAATTTCTGTTGCAAAATCATTCTTAAACTTATGATATCCTAATATTGTCCAACATCCTTATCTGTGCCCAACGAAACACATAGTAGGAAAATTTACTGATGAACTTTATAGTACACACCTAATTCAAACCTGGCACAATTGGCGGAGGCGCGCGGTTCATTCTTGCACATTAATTTTATCACGTATATTTTAATTTTTTTCCTTCAAAGCCATTTTTAAATCCTTTGCGAATCATTCTTATTCAAAGTCTCCATTTATTCCGCTGAATAAAAAATAACGAATTCTAATAATATAAAATACATAATGTACATTAGCTGTTAGTCAAACATCATTACAAATATTTGAAAAGGTTGTTTCCGAATCATCATAAAACTTCATTTGCATTCGTTTATTATTTTCTGGGAATCGTTTGATGAGTAAAATTCATTTTAGGTTACTCACTGTGCAATGAGTAGCCGTTCGTACGTATTAATAAACAATTATTACCTTTATACTAGCAAAGAAAATAGTTCAAAGATTATCAAGAGAAAACAATCACTTCTGCATTAAAATTCAATTTAAGAAGCTAAAATAATGATAACTTTATACCGTATTCAACCCACCACAGTGCATGTGGATTAGCATTAGCGTCGAAGAAAAATATATCACAATACCAAGCCAAGATTTGAACTCGAGTGACCCAAGACTTGATTTTTACACGTCAATTCCAAAGTTCAGTAAATAAAGTGCACTGTTTTTCTGTCATATTAAGAACATATCGGTACTAATTTACAAATCGTTATTAGAAGCCCGCCTTATTGGATCCGCAAATATTGCGTATTACAATTAGCATCCTATTTACTTACATCTTCAAATTACGATATGTATCATTTCGAAACATTGTACAAGATCGCTACGTCACCCGTGTTTTTGTACGGTTTCAACAAGTACTTGCAATTACACATGATTCATTTATCAAATATAATCCAATAAATTGCATATCTGCATATACTAGGAAATACGAACACGTGCACGTAATGCATAATTGAAAGACCACCCAGCCCAATTGAAAATTCCTGCTAGCCCAAAATTGCCGCCCTGACTGCCTAACGTAAGTTATGTAACTTCTTGACCACCCATGAACTTCCGCATTTACTTCCGTGCTCATCATAGAACAAAGGCGGTCGTCTTTTCGCGAGAAATAGGATATTCTTCGAAGCTGTTCCAAAGATATTTTATTATTTCATCTATGTGTAATTTGGGTGGAGGCCACATATTTGAAAAGGTCGTTTTCGCCCCTTTAGAACTTAATTTGCATAGTTTATTTTTCTGAGAAACTTTGATGTGCAAAATTAACTTTCGATTAGTCATTGCTACACCATATTTTATAAACTCTGCACTACTGTGATGACAAGTGTTAATTACTTCTTTCAGAAGTGATAATTACCAACAGGTGAATTAATTAATTAAATTGCCGTGGAAATTGTGGCACCGACAGGTTTCGCAATATTGTTTACAGCTCGTATTAAGGTATAGACCACATTGAAGTTCAGATTAAAGTGCAGAATTGAATAGAAAAAATTCGAAATACGAATGCGCATTATCCATTTTTAATACAAATTTATTTGATAGAAATGAATTTTTGGAAAGGTCATAGCTGCCACAAACAAGTTAAATTTAATTATTGGAAAATCTCCCGCATCCCGCGCCTCGAGAAATGAAAAATTCAGGCTAATTGAAAAATTAATTAGAGATCGATCGAATCTGGTTATTCATCCCTTGAAGTGTTAACTTTGGTGATTTGTACGAATTGAGTTCTCGGAATAAAAGAATGTAACGTTGGATGATTCACCTGTCCGCGTATGATTCAGGGTGCTAAAGGTGAATTTTCAAGTGCCAAAGGACTAGAACACGACAATATACGCCACAGGATGCAATTAACATGCTTGGCTTTATGGGTGTTAACTTGTCATGCAAATTTGGAATCGTGTAGGTATAGTGTTGTGCTATGCGGCTTTCTTGGAAATCACATTAATTCACATTTGCGAAGGATAGTTGCTAACTGGATCACCCTGGGTTGTAACAAAAAAAAAAGATGAATGGAAATTTTCGGAGAAAATGCTTGGTATATTTCTTTGGTACAGTGACGAATATTTATTTTTAGGAGCGCTAACGCAGAGGTGCTTAAGTTTCTGCCTTTAGTGGCAGAATGGCAGCAATACATCTTGACCAATATACGAGCGATACTATAAATGAGTTTATTATTCGATATACTTACACTAACTTGGCAAACGGCATTGTAACTCACTTACTATGGTCCAGCTTGTCGACATTCCTTCTCTAACTATAAATACAACCGGAATTCTAAACAATAAGGGGCGCTTTTTTCGCCTCGTCGCGTAAGGAAGAAGAGTAATAACAATGAAATTTAATGGCAGGTGACATTAGTGTGTCTAAATATACAGCTCCTGGCTTAGAAACAGATCAAGGAGCTTTTGACCTTTGCGTATTGGTTTTGTATATTTTCTTGTGGATTATCTTCTCTTCAAATAAGTTCTTTTAATTGATTTTCTTGCGAAGGATAATATTTTAAAAAGGTTGAGTGTTTTTTTATTCATATGTTGTAGAGATAATTACGTACCCATGAGGAAGTCGAGCACGTGGTCGTTTAACAGCTAAAAATAATCTTTCCAACACCCTGTCCAACCATCTGGGGTTGTTTGGAGATTGTCACGGCCTCCTGCGAAGTGGGGTTGAAAGCGAGTTGCTGAAGAATGGATGGAGAAGGCGACACCTTTTTTCGTGATTTTTGAGCCGAAGCGTGCTGATAACAATGATGTTTTGATGACACGAGGCGTTCGCTTGCGCTAAAAATAAAAGAGGGTGGTCCGCGGGGTTTTTAATTTTAATTTAGGAGCCGAAGATTTACACGTTTTAATATGATGGGACCGCTCTATTTTTATTTGGGGACATGTGCCACCAATTACATGCATTTGGGACGGGCTGCAACAGTTTGTAAGCTGTGATTAGTTGGGTGTAATTTTTTCTGATTGGAAAACCGGAGGGGCGAGTTATTTTCGGGCCTTTGCCCTTGCTCCTTAGCAGGGAAGGTTTCGGCCAAGTCGAGCTGGTTCGGCGTTGCTTTCCTCGGGCGCTAGATGTTCTGTGTGTCAACGTGAGAAATTTTGTTATTTTGTGTTCGCTGTCAGTATTTGTATAATGTGAGAGTTGTGTGTGTGCTTAATGATAACGTGTTTATTTACAAAATGATTTGTTTGGGAATAATTTTATTGAGAAATTTCATTTTCATTGAAGCGGTATTTTATCTTAGATGTATCTGGAATGTTGGATCATCCTTAAACTATCTTCATGGGAAATGAAATTCACATGATTTATGTGGAAAGAGATTAAATATTTTTTGGAAACGTCACGATTGCAATGTTTGGAATCTTAAAAAGTTGTTTGCGTTAAAATTTGTTAAAGCTATTAATTCTTTCTCGACTTTCGGAAGAAAAACATGTTTACTCTTAAGATCACCATGTCAACTTACTACACTACATATCATAATGATTAGATTGAGGAAACTGAAGAAAATACAAAAATCTCTAAGCAAAGTCGACCGATGGTTTTTCATGATTTTCCATAATTCCATTAAATGCCATGCTAAAATGTTTGCTCTTCGCTGATTGAGAGGCATCCCACATAGAGCACTAAACTGAACAATTTTTCACTCTCTCATAATTTTTAAAAAGGGCATGAGGTTTACTAAGGTACTCACGTTGTTGGATATGTAATTTGCCCTATTTCACATGTTTCCGATAAAACTATGGCAGATCTGAGTTAAAAGTTTCTGTCATAAATGGGACAAAGAATTGCTCGACTTAGCACTATACATTGTCGTAAACAGAGTACACAGTAAAAAATCGTTGTAAATTAACAAAATTAAGCGTTGTAAAATATTACAAAAAAAATGTAAAAATACATAATTATAGGAATGAAAATATTATGTAAATATACTAAAATTGAAGTAATTTTACGTATATTTTGAAAACTGTTAATGTAATTGTTGATCTGACTAGATGCACATAAAAAAAGTAATAATATTAAAAAATAATGAAAATTAATTGAAAATAGTAGTCGGAAAACGCATGAAAAGCTTCAAAAGTAGAAGGAAAACTTGTTTTCCACCAGCGCGGCGCCGCATGTCGTTTTCCCGCCTTCAGAGCGTCTTCTCGGACCCACGAGTGCTGGTTCAAAGAATCATATACGTCCGCGTCGCGTCGTCTCTTTCCCTCTCATTCAGAGTAGCCCGCGACAGTCGGGGATGCCAAGGCGCTTGCGCTGGCGGGTATCTTCATCGCGCCCACTCCTTGGAAGACGTAAACTCGTTTCCCGCCAATTCAGTGGGTTTCTTTCTGTGTAGGGCGCGCGTTGTAGCCACGTGGATTGGCGTTTCGTTTGTTTGTTGTCCACAATGGTGGATGGGTTTCGGAAAACTATGGAGACGACCTCCTCCTACAAGTGTGTTTTCAAACCCAGGCGGTTAGATTCCTCACGAATTCCTCGGACTCTGGGTGTGGTGTTGTGGACAAAAGTTATTTGCATGGTAAGTTGCGACTTAATGAATACAACAAACATTTTGGCGCGTATTTCTTCGCTTGCTTCGGCACTCGAGTTTTCTTCTTCTTTTTGGCGGCCTCCCCGCTTACGTACGTACACATCGACTAGTGTTAAGGAGCGTGACGTATTTCCTGTTGTTTGACCTAACCTAACTCATCCCCACGTTAACTTTTTGAATTCTTTAAATTCAATTTTCCCGTATAAGTATACAAAAACTTTTGAATTTTACATTCTCGTTCTTTTTAATTTTATTTTTCAAATAACATTTTTGCAATTACTTTAATCATTTATTTTAATTTCTAGTTGATAACACTCTACCTAACAAGCAACTTAATTTATAACACGATAACATACTTATACGTGCGATTCTTTGAAAAATAGTCTTTCTATCAATGTATGCACATATTTATGTATGCAACTGCATAGCAGCAGCATTTCGCTTCGACTAGCTTCTTATTGCAGTTACTAACCTCCGTTTATCTGAATGAAAGAGCCTAGAAGTGTCAAGTTTATCTTTCCATGCTTTTTTATTCCAGCAGCTTCCGGTACGTTCATTCAGTGCATCGTAGATCGGAGTTATGAATGAAATTTCTAGGGCACACATGTTTCGCTCTGTCTCAGGTTTCAACGCCTCCAGTAGGCCGGTTATTTTTAAAAATCGCCGCTTTACGGCCGTTTTACAGCGCGCCCCCGCTCGAAATTTCAAAACAAAAACTAATTGTTATGCTGATTTGACCGAACATGTCGCAAACGGCCGTAAAACTCAACACGCGATAAAATTTTTATTGGCGACTTATTAGTTAAGCATTTTTTGCAACAGCCATTAAATCCTCCATCACGAGATAAAGAAAGTATTGGTGCAACTTCTGTACATAAATGACCTTTGCACTTGCGCGCTCTCACACATATGCAACTTAATATGATTACATTCGCATACAAACCAACAATAAAGGTGCGCATTGTTTCCTTTCGTTTTATGTTGTGTGTTTTTGTTTTATGTTTATGTAAACATGTGGAAGTCTCATTTAATTCCTAATTTTTTCGTTTTTTTTTCAGACTGGAGACTCCACGAATTTTATCCAACATTATAAAATGTGGGCCCACCGAGGAACTGGAAGCGGAGCTGCCGTCCATTTTCAATATTCTCTCAAAATTAGCTGAGGAAAAAAGTAAGTTTTGTTTAATTATTACGTTACACACGTACTATTTGTTAGGTCTCATCTTATCATCATATCGATATAACTAATTAATTAATATGTAATTAGGAATACTTTCATAAAATTTTCCGGCACGAACCTTTTGGTATTATGTAAAGAATTCCTTGAATTAGATTTATATGCATTTTCCGCACAAACGGTTTCCAATAACGTGCGGCAGTTCCGGGAAATAAATAAACAGCGCGAAAATGCTTCCGACGCTGAAAAATGCGGACTCCGGTAAATAGCAGTGATGTATGAATGAAATATTTCCAGTTGATTCATGAAAATTGCCAGTAACAAGACCGGATGTTGTGTGCACTACAAATATTTCATTTTACGGCCAAAGCCGGATCAGTGGGGTGTTGAGTAAATTGAATTATTTGTATTAACTACGCTACTGACCGACGCTCAAAAGTAATACGTTTGATAAAGCAGAACTTAAAATGACAAAATATTTGCTCTGCTGATATTTTATTCCATTAATTCGTACTTTTTATTCTCTTTTCAACTTTCTGTTAGTTTCAGTAGTCGTGATATTTGTAAGACTCTTGTTATTTTTAATGCTGGTGTTATTTTCAATGCTCGTGTTACTTTTAATACGCTGTTATTTTTAATCCTGCTGTTATTTTTAATTCTGCTGTTTTTTTAAATTATATATGCTGTTATGTTTAATATTCCTGCGAACATTTTAGAGTGGTTTATAATTTTTTTCTTTTTTCATTTGCACTACCACGTTCTAACTGCACATTGTTCCAATCGGCGGCTCCGGGAGAAAAATAACCGGCCCGCCCTAAATTTAAAGCAGCTTGGATTTTTTACCAGCCCGCGTCCTTCCGCTGCATCTCATTTATAAAACGGTCGGATATGATAGTTTTTGTGTGTCTGTCTCTGCGTCTGCTGGTGCGCTAATGTGTTGGGGAGGAAGGACTAACTCTGCCTCACGGTGCTCTTGCCTCTAATTAAGGCGGATGATTTACCTAGCGTTGTGTTTTTGTGGCGCAAGCCCGGAGGCTCACCGGAGGATTTGGGAAAGGGGATGACAGGCTCGCGAGGATGTAGATATATACGCGCCAATGGCCTCTGTGCGTTACATGTTATTCGGCAATCCAATGGAGTTAGTAGAAGGACTAGAATCCCACCAATTAAACTTTTTTTTTCTAAAATTTTTTGTTAAATTAAGTTTAAAAAAAAATAATTCAAACGCAAACTGTAAAAATATTACTAGTAAACGAAGGGTATCAATAGATAATTGTAAATTTACATTTCAATAAAATTAATAAAAAGAATATATCTACCTAATTAAATGATTCCATTGAACCGTTCATTTGGCCAATTGTGCCATAAATGTTTGCAGCAGAGCTCAGAAGCCAGACAGACTTTCTCCTCATCTTCGCTGGGGGTACGCGAGACGCCGTGCTCGCATTCTTTCAGGGTGTCTGCTCTATAAATACACTCTGCTGCTAAACTCGGCGTCGTATAAATACCGGAGAGAAGCGACGAGATGCCGAGTATGCACTCCTGCGGGGGGCAACTACATCCACGTGCGCCACTTCCTGTCACCGTCACCGGAAACGGCGAGGAAGGCACCCACCAGTGCAAGGATTAGGTTCGTTCCTCGCGCTCTAGAAATAGACTCTGGATGTATCGCTTTCTTGCACCATGGCTCGCGTACGCCTCGCCCTCCCCCTCCGCCCCTGGGCTGCGTCCGGGTGATTTATCTCCGGAATTCTGTGCGTCCGCGTCCCTGCTCGGCAAGGAGCACTGACAAATCAGTTTTTAAATACACTGTGAAAAGATGGACAAAAAGTTGAAAGGAGAAAACGGAAATCGACCATTTCCACATCCGAATGCACCTTGCGCACTGGTAAATTGGATTCGTCTCGAAATACTCTTCGCTGTTCAAGAACGGACCAGGAAATGTAATAGAAGAGTGTTTTTTAATTATTTATTTATTTACTATACTCATTAGGCATTTTCTAGTTTTGAAAGAGGGTACATGAACTTAAGCCATTTTTATTACCTTAACTTGCCAGATACAATAATAATCTGATATCGAGAACAACAACACCTGGTAGGAGTAATTAAATTTTAACGTTTTTAACACAAGTTACTTCGTTTATGATAAGGAATGAATGATTATAACGTAAAACAATTATTTTCAAGGCTTGCTAATTTTTTTTTAAATGATGTATGTGGAGAATAATTTGACTTTCTTATTCCTCTACCCATCATATTCTACACGTGTTTTGTAGGCGATAAATCGAGAGATCTCAATGACCATGGCAAGTGATGAACAGGCGTAGTTTCAAAATAGTCCAAAGAGTATCTTGCAACGTCCAGACAAACATAATCTTGTAAAATCCTTACAATCTTTATAAAGAAATCCTTACAAAACCGCAATATAGTAGTAGTAGTAGTTTAGTTTTTTCATCAATCATCAACTATCTAAAATTAAGGTGTCTTCTAATTTGTCTTCTAACTCTAAGTATGTAGTACCACAAAATAAGTTAGTTCAGTGTAATTTGTTAATTCCTATTTGGGTGTTGCATTTTCTCTGTCCCTTAGCATATTATCAAAGCCATCATTATGCAACAGACATTGCAAAGTAATGTTAGAAAGGTACTTATGCATCCAGGTGGAATGCGCAATTTAGCGGACGTACTTCGTAATGCCATTTAAAAGAACGACCTTAATAACCAGCCGATGATATATGCTAATTCATTGAACGAGCGATGACTGATTGAGAAGGTATGTCAACGAGATTATTTACATGGCGGATGCGTCACTGCATCGTGATGTAGGGATTTTCATGCTGTGCGATACAGCACTGATCACATGCACCGGCCTCTGGCCGCGTGCTGCGACGTCGACAATGGCGTCTTGACGCCTAAATATAATGTTAGGCGCCGTCGCCGCTGCTAAAAGCGCTCACATTGAGCCATTACGACAACGCCGAAGGATCTCCCGGGAGAGGAAGACCAACTCTGGAAGCGAGCTCACATTGGGCGACGCACATTCATTGTTACTGAGTCACATCCCGTTCCGAGAAAAAATCCATTCGGAATAAAGAACGAACTGTACATATTAGGAACGTACGAATTAGTTTAACATAATAAGTAGCCGATTGTTCCATAGCAAGCCGGCAAACACGCATTCACCGCACAATGAGCCCTAATCCAGATCCCAGGCGTCCGCTTGTGTACCCTTAGCGCTGGTGACGCAACTGTCACTTCCTCTTCGCCCCAAATGGTCTTATCTCCAGATTGCGATGACATTTATCCGTCCGTTCATTCACGATTTTTTGCCGCGGGTTCATTACCCCTTTTGTGCTCGTGTATGTTCCTTTCGTGCGGAGTGCGTGCTTATTGATATTATCAATTGCATTCGCGAGTTTAAGGCCAGGAAATGAGCCGAAACCAGTCCTTTGGGCCGAAATGGCCGTTTTATTGGCGCGAAGGGGAAATTCGGAAATTGTGCACATCCTCATGAGGCTGCCTGCCTGCAGAGATGCGCACTCCTAGTGTAAGTTTACCAAAGATATTTTTTGTTTGTGTAATTCGATCGTTATTGAGTTTGTTTGTGAGCTAATTATACGGTAATCATTTGCTTTTTTCTAATTTCGTTAATAACATTCTATAAATTGGACGTAAATAATAATAAAATGTCATAAAAACAATAGTAATAAATTTCTATAAAAACGTTGTTAATAAATTGTCATAAAAACGTTGTTAATAATAATAAAACGATGGTAATAATAAATTGTCCTAAAACCGATGATGATATCAATAAATGATCATAAAAACGATGATAATAGTAAATTATGTTAATAAAAGCGATGACAGCAAAATATAATAATATGCAATTCAAGTTAGTTAATTTTTGAAAGACGATTTTGAAATCCGTCATCAAAGTGCAACCAGCGAAGTAATGCGATGACGCAAGTGTTGCCAGACCATTTCATCTAAAAATCATTATCTCCAAACTAATAACCATTAAAAATAATAGCAAATAAAGATAAAGGGGGAATAAAGCGAACTCGCCTATGCCTTGAAACTGTGTATGCCCGGCATTGTGCAGAATTTTACACCCAAATTTGGGTTATGGTGGCGCATGAATAAGCCCAATTTCTGTGGATTTCTATGTAGTATGTCAAGTTCAGGGCGACACATCCACGTAACTGAGTCGAGCGTCCAACCCCGCCGACGCGTCGGGGCGGTTGTAAATATAGTGTGTGGAGAAGAAGGACTATTACGATGAGAGTGCGATCAATAGGGGACCGACCTCTCGCGCCCACGCGCCTCTGACGTCTCCCACGCCCCTTGGCATGTCGTCAGAGAACATTTTGGGCTTTGAGCGATAAAAAGGTTTCGGGAACGTTTGTAAATTTTTAATACATGATTTAGAATCGGTTTGTTTCAAATTGTATACCCTAGGAATGTGAAAAATCTATTAGATTAAAAAAATATGTATTAAATTACATAAAGTAGATTACATTTTAAAAATATATTGAATTTAAAAATGTATTAAATTTTAAACTTGAATCAAATTTCAAACATTATATCTAAAACATTTTAAATTTAAAACATTAAATCTAAAACATTTCAAATTTAAAACATTAAATGTAAAACATTTCAAATTTAAAACATTAAATCTAAAACATTTCAAATTTAAAGCATTAAATCTAAAATATTTTAAATTTAAAACATATTAAATTTAAAAAATATACTTATAATACGTACATTTGAAGAAGAAAAAATATTGTTTTTGGTTGTTATCGTTTGATTGTAATACTGCACCACTGGGTTCTTTTCGCAAATTACAGTCTCCTGATTACGGTTTCCACAATCAGCCTTTAGAAACAGCTCGCTTTATCAGCTAGTTATAGAAGTATGTATTGGTATTGTTAGCGGCAGGATTTAGTGATAAGAGCGCGGAATTTTCGCGTAATGGTAGGAAGCAGGAAGTGCCGTTCGTTATCGGCGTGACGCCATCACCAGTGATGTCATGGCTTTTCGAATTTTTCACCTATCCCTAATGTTATAATTCGCCTCATATCTCATGAGAACAAACGTGATAGAGGTTTCCGCTGCTCACCGCATTCATCGCCGCTAACTCGCATTGGCGTCAATTCACGAGCGTTGTTTTGCTTCATTCATAATTTTAAAGCAACCTCATTATTGCAAAAATTTCGCTTTGCACATGAAGATACGTTTTTGCGCTCATTTAGGCACACGTACAAGCATAATAACGCGTTCTAACTGGTATTTGCTTGTTTTAATCTAATTTCGTCTTAAGCTCTTTTATTGTTCTGAGTAGTAAGGCAAACCGAGTACGTACGTAAATTGGGCATTGTTCTACTAGTTCGCATCTTGACCTATTACGCACGAGATTTACGGTCGTTTGTTTGGTTCCAGAATAAAACGGCCTACGTCATGCGTGACGGTGGTTACAAATCGGTTCGGAGCAATAATTGCATTATTCATCGGTGTTCATCGCTATGGTATCAAAATTTATTTCTCCCACTAAAATTTATTTCTTCTACTAAAATTTATTTGTTGGTAGCTGAAAATTTAGCAAAATTTTACAGTAGCTTACAGTTTAATACAGTAACTTTCATAGTTTCTTGAGTCGATTTCAAAGCTTTTCATACCCGTAGGTTTATTTAGTTACATTTCTTTAGTATTTTTATTGCTCTTGATTTTTTATACTAATTTTAAATTTACAATGTGCAGTGTGCCTGTCGATAAAGAAATTAACGAACAAAAGCTAGTTTGTTAATTAAATATTTAAATTGAATAAAAAAGGAATTTTTCATGTTGTTGTTCATTTGTTTTGTGCAAAATTCATTTTATCCGATGAAGGAAAAAGTAATGTGGTAGAATTGGGAAGCATTATTCATTATGAATGATTCAATGAAAGCTAAGTCATGATGTCATTTTACAACATGACAAAGCTCGTCCTGACTTACGTATTACAAGGTGGACCAATTATTTCTCCACGGATCGCAGCAACCAAATTAAAGAAGGCATTAAAAAAATAAAACGGAATGTTGTACAACTTTTAAAATTAATATTTTCCAACGTCTCCGTGGGGAAATAATGGGCCACCCTGTATGATCAAAGTCGTGAACCAAAAGCTAAATTAGTATTCGTGCCAGACCTACCGAATTTCCCGCAAGTGGCCCTGCTGCAAAGGTTTTCCATATTTTCAGATGACAATTTTGCGGTGCTTTTTTTCATTAATTATGTCGAATTAAGAATTTGATAGGAGGAATTCTTTGATTCAAAACCCACATATTTTTAATCACCCGGGAGTTTATTCTATCATTTACTGTATGTTGTGAGAAGATTGCAAATAACAACGGAGAATACATTAGGGGAGACCGAGGAGAGTTGAAACAATTTTTTTTTTATTAACACGTACTTCCTTTATTTATTTTTATTAAAGTATAATCTGGTAAATGCAACATATTAGCCGAAACTTTGATTATTTGACTAATGTATAATGTGCATAAAAGTTAATATATTATGCTTAATTCGCACAAAAAAATTAATACAAAGTCAACCGGCGACTTTGTTTCAACTCTCCTCTTATCTAGGAGAATTGAAGCATCATCTTTATTTATTAGATATTGAGATCTTAGAATAAAGAAATAGCTATAGTGACTAAAAGTATCAATGTTAAAACAAGAAAAACAATTATAGCACACATAGGACAAGTTGCTTGTGAATAGGACTCTACACAACTTATGCAGAAACAGTCCTCATCATCACTGTCGTTGCCATTTTTCTTGCTAGCTTTTCTTTAGTTTTTGTCATTTTTCGTTTTCGTTTTATGCTATTTTTTTTGCTTCAATAACTCACCTTCAGAACACTATTTCGGTTGAGCTGCCATAGCCTCAAAACTCAATGCAATAATGTAAAACCTATAATACAGTTTAAATCTTAGGTTAATGAACTAGCAAGCAATATATAACACTTGAGATAAAACAATTAATTAGTCAAAATATAAATGAAGATAAAATATGACAAAAATATACTTTTGTTCAATTTTTAATATGAATTTTGAAAACGTCAGAAATGTTGCTCATGAGGCGTAAACGGCTAATGAGCACGCCTCTAGATTTTGAGTAAATTGTGGTGTTTCAACTCTCCTCGATCTCCCCTACTGCTTTAATAGCTTATTGTGTTTCAGTAAAATATATTTTTTTTCTTTTCGTAAACACTACTAATTCATCAACCCAATGCAAGTACATAATTTCATTGTGTATGTATGCCTATATGTAATTAGGATCATAATTTTATTGTGTATGTATGTCTATATGTAATTAGGTAACTATAGCCACAATCAAGCAGGCAAGGCAGCCCGTTTCGATGATATTGTGGTATTGGGCGTTTAGTTCTGCGCGAAGCTCAATGAAATAGCCCCGCCGTAGCTACGGCTATGCTCGTACTACGTATATATACGTCGCGGCCAACGATCTCTCGCTCAAGCCGACCGCTTCCAACGGTAGCGCCACTCCGCGGCAATGCCATCAAGTAGGCCAGCGGCATGGCTAACGTGACGCTTGTTGTTTGTTTCTCCCGTTTTCGAGGGAAATTTCGGGGAAAATGCCCGGATCGAGGGAAAAGTCCGCAGATACGCCTTCCGTACGGCCTAGGGTAAGTGGCGCCCCTCGCGGTCGCCGGCCCGCCCCGTAGTTTTTGAGAAATTTCTTTTTACGTTTCCGGTTAACCTGCAAGTCCATGTTTGGGCGCAAATCAAAATGGTGGGTACCGCGTGCTTTCAGAATCGCTCTGATTTTTTACTTTTATTTCCTCGGCCGCTGGCCAACGCGGTTTTCGGCTACCGCAAACGGCCTCTCGCCTCTTTTTGCGCCGTTTTCGACGTTCCCCACGTCATTACCTCCGTTTTTCCTATTGGCCCCTCACCTTATTTACCTCGCTTGGAAAATACTCTGTTCGAACGCGGAAACGCCAACTGCGATCCGCTTATAAATAAGGAGTTTGCGACGCTTTTCCCCGGTCGCCTTTTGTTTTCCTTGCCCTCGGATATCTAGTGCGCCGCAAAAATTTTTCTATTGTTATTTTAATTCGAAATTAATGGCGTACGTACTGCACCTATTATATTACTTCCCTATCAAAACCTAATTGTTATGACTACATAAACTACACCTGAATATTTTTCTTGTTGAATTTTAAGTTATGCCATCACACAATAACATTGCATAAATATATAATATTAAAAAAATTTTAAAAAAAAACAAACTAAAAATGTTTACTTTATCGTTTTATTTTTTGTTCCAGAAAGCATGGTTCGAGTCCATATATTATACGAAATTCCCCGATTAGCTCAATTAATGCTAGAATGCAAGGATGGCTTTCCCAAGCTCGCGTCCGCCGTCAGCGACTACTTACTGCCGATAATCGTCCACAACCTCGGGACTGATGATGCCCAGGTGCGCAAAGTATCCCACACTGCCCTTCTCGCGCTAATGAAGCAAGGCCTCATCACGAAATTCCAGGCGGAGATCCAAGTATGCCCTGCCGTGCTCGCACTCTCGCAAATGGAACCAGTTTACGACTATCACACTGGCGTACTCACTGTAAGTACACATACAAACTTTAGATTAACCTCTTCAGGGACATAAACTTAAGAAATTAAAAAAAAATCAACGAAATTATTTTTACTTTATTTTTGAACAAAAACAATTTAATTGAATTTGCTCAAACTTCATAAAAAAAATTCTGGACGAGTGAGTTTATTTAAAAAACAATTATTCCAATGTAAAGTTTTAAATTAATTAATGAATGGGAGAGTGTAACCGTCCCGTCAATGACGTCAATCCCTCCCGTATTCTTATTGCGTACATTACACCACTACCCGCATTTTAGAAATTCTTATGTGGATTTTTTAAACCTTACCCTTACTATACCTTACGCCTCCCCCAGAAAAAAATATCTTGTATATCATATCGTAATCAATCCTTTCTAAGTTTGTAATATTATCAAATGACGTCATAATAGATATAGATCCTTTACCTAATTTTTTAACATTAAGTACAATATCGCATTTAAATATGTATGTCTACTGCCATCTCTCAAAAAAATTGACATCGATAAAAATAGCAGATTGATTCATCACAGTTTTCTTTTGGCAACCATTAAAAGCAGACAAATTCTTATCTTGAAAAAGAAAAACAATATTTAGGCGATGATTTGATTTCTTTTTTTGGATAGGAACAGGTGTAAAGGAAAACAAAGTAAAATTGTATGCCGTTTATAAGCACAATGTGAACCGTCAAGTGACAATGGAACAGTGCATTCTAAAACATATCTGATAGTTTCGTATTATGTAATCAGTTCAAATAGAAAAATAGAATTACTCACCATTTTTTATTCTACTATAAAGTAATCGATGTATCTAGCTACCAAAATCAAACTATACTGTAAACATAACCTAAAATTGTTGAGTTACTGTCAATATTTTGACAAGAGAGGGTAGTATTTGTTTTTTTACAGGTTTCTCTTATCAAGTAGCAACCTAACTTACCGTCATAAGCTAAATGAATATCCGAAATAATGAATAAAAATAATTAAAAAGAAATGTAAGCATTAGCGTGTACAAGTGCCTGAAAAGGTCATAACAACAAACCCAATACGTACCAATTTAATTAGTCCTTAATTCAAACATATATAATTAATACCCTTAAAGTAAAAACACTTTTATTCATCCGCACTGAAACCAAACTGGATGCATAGCGACATTGTAAACAATCGAGTTTTTGTTCACCTTCCATCTCGCCCTACTACGATTGATTATATTTGCTAATTTGATGCACATGCACGGCTTTCAATACAACAATTATTCTAGCGTACCTGCCTGTAATGACTAATGTAATGTAATGACTACAAGAACATAATGACTACAAAAATGCAAATCACCATGTGCTCTTACGTTTTACAACCGTAAGTTCATTCAGCAGTTTGCTACACAAAAACTTCGCATGTCTCTGTGAAAGACATGGGTAGTGAGATGTTCGTCATATCTTTGTCTCACTACCTTGTCTTTCATGAAGCCGTGTGGACATCGTCCACTGTATGCCAACTAGAAGCTTAAAAGGACCTGGCCGCACAAACAAGAGTTTTATGGTGCTTGTTAAAGTTGGCTGTTTTAGATATTTGGCTATCACAGCCAGCTTTGATGAGCACTGTGCAACTTTCAATCGTCTTGAATTCTTGGTATCTGAGAGCAATCAATTTTCATGATATCATTTAAATAGACGGAAATAATTTTTATACTTTTTCTGCATAAATTATGCATTTTCTACATAACTAATACATTTTCTACATATCTTATATGTCTACATATCTTATATGTCTACATATCTTATATATCTACATATCTTATATATCTACATATCTTATATATCTACATATCTTATATGTCCACATATCTTATATGTCCACATATCTTATATGTCTACATATCTTATATGTTTCCTACGTAACTTATACATTTCCGTTAACTTAAATCATAACATGATTGTATAATAATAACATGGATGTGAATAAATTATTTTCTTGCTGTAATCGTACTACCTGATTAAAACTGCAGTTGACCTAGTCATCAATGTGGTTGTGACTTACCTTTATTTTAAAATGGTATCACAGCCACTTTGATGAGCTAGATTTTCTGTCTGAACACCGTGGGATAAATATATTTTTACTTTCTCGTATATTTTTTATTTGTCAAGAATATGTAAAAATTGTACTGAATGTATTTGTGAGGTAAAGGACCTCCGGCAATGAAACTTTTTAAATTAATATCACATACATATTATATATGTTCGCTTCTACAATTATGTGTGTTAATATTAAAATTTTAAATTAATTTTCTTCTGTAGTTACATTATTTGTGAAAACCATTTGACATCCTTTACCTCGCAAGCGTAAATGAATATTGTATAGTATTTAAAACGTAAACCTAATGAAGAATGTTGGAACTACTTCGAGGCATAACTCAACTTTACCCTCAAGGAAACAATCCATCCACTCAGCGAATGTGTCGGTACCCTAATCGTCAACTTGGCTGTGAATTCAATTCAAAAGATATCACAGCCATTTTGACGAGTTAGGTTATTGATCAGTTCATCGTGAACTCAACAAGTGAACTTTTGCGCATTTAACTTTATTTTAATATTTAATTTATGTAATTTCACTTACAATTTATAGTTTATATAATACACTTTCGGTGTAGACCTATTTGTTTTAAGGAAGCGTCATATGTCACCTTTACTTCGGTGTTGTCCCGCTCATCAACTGGATGTGATGTGGTGACATGATGCATATCACAGCCAGCTTTGATGAGCGAGAAGGCACTCGGAATCTGCCACAAGAAGATTGAACTCTTATGAGGTGAAATATATTTTGTTACGCTCATCAACTGGATGTGATGTGGTTATAAGCACATATCACAGCCAGCTTTGATGAGCGTAAAGGAATTATCGTTCTACGAAGGACTATAAACAATAAGTAAGAAATATGTTTTATATTTAAACACACTTTTTCATACAAAAAAAAATTGCCTTACATTTTACAAACCATTTTAGTTTATAATTTATTTTTTAGTCCACGTTTGCTTTCGTCTGCATCTTCACTACAATATTCCTATTTTTTTATTGCAGCTTATGACCAAAATGGCACCTTGGCTAGGAACCGACGCTACAGAGCGAGTTTTCATGGATCGTTTCGCCCAACTTTGCACTGATCAAATGTTCTATGTTAGGAAAGTTTGTGCTTCGCAATTAGGCGATTTTGGTGCTGGAATAACCAAACAAGCTTTCGAACGTGTTCTGGTGAGTCTACCTTTTTTAATAGTGAAATAATAGCCCTTGATTGCTTGACAACTTCAATTTCAATTCCTTTTTGCTGTTGTTTTCATTTAGGGCAACATTAACTTTGTAATTGCAAATCTAAAATGAAATTATTTATTTATTTTTTTTTACATTGCTATTCCACACACACTTTCTATCGCATTATAGCATTTAAAACTTTTATTACACTTTGTTACTATTACATCTATATTTTTTACACAGTAATTTATTTTGATTTATTTTTAATTTTTAGTTGCCACATTATATCGAACTATGTAACGATGATATCTGGGGAGTGCGAAAAGTCTGCGCGGAAGTTATCGTCAAAGTCTCCTGCGTCTGTGCTCCTTCCATAAGAAAATCCACGCTCGCACCAATTTTTGCCAACCTTTTAAAAGACGACAGCCGATGGGTGCGCATCTCCGCTTTTCAGTCATTAGGACCGTTCATTTCAACATTCGCCGATCCTGCCATTACAAACGTCATATACAATTCCATGGGCGATCTCGTTGTGGTAAACAAAGACGGCAGTGAATACAAGTAAGTCAACTATTTCTCGTGGCGAAAGAAATTAGGCACTAGTGGCGTGCATTCTAACATTCTTTAATTTTTTTCTTGTTTTTAAGACGATTCAAAGTTTTAATTTTCTTCACCTAAATTTATAATTAAACCAGTTTTAATACTCTACACACTTACATTAATACAGTTAAAAAGACTGCAGTGCCTTAAAATACTTAGTATTTTGCCCATTATCTTTCAGGATAAATTTCAGGCAACCAGTAATGATGTGTGTTACTGAAAAGCGAAATTCATTGATAGACTGGGTGGCTGACGATGAAGACGTCATTATCAATAGCCTTTTCCCGGACGTTCTCTTGAAGGACAAACATAGTGAATTGAGTAAAGAAACTAAAACCATCGAGCCTTATATAGATGAAGATAGAGAATGGACGGATGAAGAAGGTACGCCTGCAACAAGCTGTGATTCAATTTCAATTGAAGTTAGTGAGAACGAAGAATCTGTAGATAGTAGAAAGGAAATCATTTCTGTAGCTAGCAATTTTGACTGTAAGACTGATGAAATACTAAATTTTGATGAAGCAGATTTTAATGATAATGAAAAATCTGATATTACTGCAAATGAGCTTAATCAAAGTTTTAGTAGTGAAAATACTCGTGATGAAACTAGTTCTTTTGAAACTAATTCTATTGAAATTAACTCTCATGAAACTGCTTCAAGTGAAAACACAAGCACTGAAATTCCTTCCACAGTAACTACTTTGTTAAAACCAACGTCTTTTGAAACTACTCCTATCGAAACTACTTCCATAAAAACTACATCTGGTGAAACTACTTCTATTGAAACTGGATTTATTGGAAATAATTTTGAAAAAAAGAATTCTGATGAAATTGCTGAAAACAATAAGGAACACAAAGTCGATCAACAACCTCCTAACGGCAAATCCAACTCAAATGAAACTGCCTCTCCTAATGAAAAACCAAAAGGAAAAGGACTTACAAACTCAAAGGAAAAATCTAATTTGAATAAGAAGCCCATTGTCGCTGAGAAACCAAAATTGGCTGAGAAACCTAATTTAAATGAAAAACCAATTTTGAGTAAAAAATCTAGTATTGAAAAATCCACTTTATTACAAAAATCACTTAAGAAAAATAAAAGGTTACCACCTGGCAAAAAATCTGATGATAAGAATACACCTAATCAAGATATACCCATTATTACTGGGCAATTCGAGGTTTCCGAAGAAGAAACGAAAAAGATTGTAAAAGATTGGAATTTTGATGATGTATTAGAAGTTTTACTTAAAGATGTTGATTGTATGGCTAAACAGAAAGAGAATGAGGAACGTACAGAGTTGAAAGAAAGTGAACCCAATCACACAAGTATTGAAAAAGCAGATGTTAATAATTGCCATGAAGAGAAAACAATGAATTGTAATACAGAAATGTGTTCTATTATAAAAAAATGTTCAAATTTAGAAATATCTTCTAATAGCGAAACATGTCCTAAAGTGGAAGTCTATTTAAACAGTGAAACTTGTATTAACACTGAACTGAACAATGTAACCAGTTCTGTTGAATTCGAAACTAACCCCATCAAAGGCTCTTGTACTCAAGCAGAAATTCCAAAAGATGAGAAAACTGAAAGTGAAGAGAGCCAAAAGCCCATTCAAATTCATACAGACTGTAGCCTAAGTGAAGAAGACAGTCAAAAGAGTGGCACCATTAATAGGAAAGGAGGATGCAATTCGGATGAGAAAATTGAGGTAAAATGTACGATAGCTAGAATATTCAGCGATAGCGTGAGAGAGTGCCAAAACAGTAGTCCCAAAAAAGATGATGATAATTTGGATTTGTATAATAACTATAACTATTGGTATATTAGTCCCGAAATGCCTTTGGATCCAATGATCATTGATGCTGCTCCACCGTCTGCTGCACGTAGAGGCATAGAAAACTTGAAGGTAAGTACAATCCTAAATGCAGCCATGTACAGTATTCACGTAGACCATATGGGTAGGGCGGGAGTTCAGGAAACGTATGTTATTTTTTATCAAAAAGAAAGTTTCTGTTGAGTAAATTTTTGTTTTTACTAATTATAGAAACATGTTGTTTTCATTGTTGCATGATTTTACATGTAAAAATCACACTAAATAATTTTTGATAGTGTTGATATTTTCGTTGACGTTTGATTTTATCTTTTTCTAAATCATACTTCTTATTTCTATTGGGCTTCAATAAAAAACCGATTATGTAGTGTACAGGTATTTTCCCCCCACAAAACATTAATAAACCATATCTATTTCTAACTCATCACTCAGTATTTAAAACTTGAGACATTGTGGCATTTCAAAGTGACGAATATGCATGTAAGTTTATAAAAGTTTTCAGGAAAACTTATTCTTAGTTCCAACCCATTTATCAATAAAATTTTATAGTTAACGTAATAATGTTTGTCATGGTTAACTTAATTTGTTTGATCGTGTGGTTTTTCAGTAAGTTCTAATAAGTTTTTTCCTTGAAGTTGTGATCAGCCCCTCCCTTTATAAAAAATTTATTTACTAATATCTGTAGCGATTTTGAATGTAATAATATCCCTAAAGCATATTCGGTTTTTTATAGGAAGCACGGCGTGTTTGAAGTGTCTTTTTCACAACTTACGTTTTTGAGCGTGTTTGAAAATATAGAATAGAAAATCTGATAATACTAATTTACATCAATTATGAATAGCAACAATTCTAACAATTGCCTTAATTTCCAGGAAAACTTGGATGTCTTATGCTCAACTTTTACTGTAGAAAATAGTGCGCTAAATGATTCTACCAATACCAATGAAACTTTTACAATTAGCGGAGATGGTGAGTTTTATGTAGCCATGCATTTTATTCTAATGTAAATTTCAATTTGTTTAATGATTAGAATGTACATTATGAGGAATTTCTTAGGTATTCAATTGCTAACTTATTTTTTCCAGATGATTCCGAAGAACCACGAGAAAGAGAAATAGAGCAAGACATTGTCCCGCAACAATTAATAGATCATTTCATCTCGATGACTGATCCCAAATTAACTCAAAATACCGATCCCGAGATGGCCTATCATTGTGCTTATTCTCTGCCGGCCGTTGTTTTAACTTTGGGAAGTGACAATTTCCATTTGCTAAGAAATACTGTAGAAACTCTTGTGGAAGATGTGAATTATAAAGTCAGAAGAACTGTGGCTAGTAGTTTACATGAGTTGGCTCTTATTTTGGGATCAGACATTGCAACCCAATATTTACTACCGATGTTTGATTTTTTGATTAAAGACGAGGATGAAGTTAGGATAGGGGTTTTAAAACATTTAGCCCTCTTTTTAAAAGTAAGTAATGAAGCATTTCTTTTTATTTAATCAATAAACTATCTAGTGCTTCTTCTTTAGTATAATTTTGAAATGATTATAACATACAATACGATTGCCAGTGAAGAAATCTTTGTATAAGGCAGACTATGATCGCATTTTCTTTCTTCCCTTATCCATTTATAACTGTGAATTTTGAATGAAAATATTGTTTTTTAATTTTTAGCTTGTGAAACCTGTACAACGAAGTAAATATATATCGCGTTTAATCAAATTCCTTGATACAAATAACAGTAAAAACTGGAGGTTCAGATTGGAGCTTTCAGAACAGCTATTACAAGCAGTGCCTCTCTTTAGTCCAGATGATAGTGCTAGACGTTTAGGAAAAATCGCCAGTGTGCTTTTGGCAGACAAAGTGTCTGCAGTTCGTGAAAGTTCTATATTGCTTGTAAGTGTCCAATGTTCTATATTAATAAAAATATAGTCAATTATATATCTGATGTTGTGTTCAATGTACATTTGTTCGTTTTCTTCTTTTCTTTTGTTTCAGTTCTCAGAGTTGTTGAAGTACGTCCAACATGAACACATGCTTACACAAAATGTTCTAGCTAGATTAGCGGAACAATTTGCCCACTCTAAGAAATGGAAGCTGAGACAGACATTTGCTCTGCTTTGTTCCGAGATACTTAAGAATGATTCGGTATCTTGTGAAGTTTTTGCATCGGATGTCATGCCTCATCTGCTGGATCTTAGTTGGGATCCTGTTCCGAATGTTAGATTAGTGGTTGCTAGGACCATCGCCCAGCACATAATCACCAACGGTAAGTTTGTGAAATTATATTTTGAAATATTAATCTGATTACATTCATTATTTGTTGTTAAATATTGTTGAGTGATGACAAAATTTTAATTTGGGTTAATTATTGTAATATCGAAACATAAACATGATGAATCGAAATTAATCTGTTCCTTTGGCCGTATTAACACGATCCTGCATACGGTATCGGTGTATTGATTATATTCTTCGCTCCTGAAAATAAACAACAAACGATTAATGGTCTAGTTTTGCAAATGTTATAAGTTGTAAATAATCGTTTTTCTTTCTTTCAGAATATTTCGCAGATGAAAGTAATTTGCACAAAGACAGTTTAGACACTGTTTTGAGAAGACTTCAAGCTGATAAGGACCCCGATGTGCGGCAATCCTCCGTGGTTTACACAGTGACTTCGTTGAAGGATAACTGTTTTTGAAATGTTGTGTTCCACCTAAATGTATGATGTAAGGTACTAACATTCTTTTTTACTCACAACCACATACTTTTTTAGTTATATGCGTTAGTTACGGAGTCGATTTACTACTTGATAATATACATTTACAACGAACTGTCTTCTAGTACCTTAGGGTTATTGATACGAGAACCACCCCGAACTTCCACTTCGTATATTCTACATAATTCCCAATGTTTTTAATTTTTACCAAGGCACTTTTATATACATGAAGGAAATATACATCAACTTTAAATGATTCTCTGTGTAAATTTGTACATGTATTTTACCTATAAGATGTGTATATAAGTTTTTAAAACGCGGATTTTGAGCAATTTTTAAGCGTTGAATTTACTGCTACCTACTCCAACACTGTAAGATGCAAGGAACCTCAAGATCTAATTAATATACCATTCATTATTATAATCCATTGTTATACATGTACTATATATATGTTGAATTTACTATATTGATTTAATGAATAAATATTTCTACAAAATGTTGCGTTTTATTTCATTAATAAATTTAGTGTGTTCAACGGTGGTAAATAACAAGAAAATAGTGAATCTGTAGGGACTGGAATTCAAATTAAGTCTATAAAAAAAATGAGTGAGATGTTAAACTTAATTATGTACTAAATGCAATAATAATACGTCTGTCCCGAAATAGTTGCAACATTTCAAATGTAAAATAATAGGGAAATGTATTTTGGGGCAGCTAGTATTAAATTGAATAGAAGTAATATCCAGAGTTTGGTAAGTAAATTTTTCTTATAAATTTTAAAATTTAAGGCAGACACTGCAAGGAAACAGATATACACGTGGAACAGAGAAAGAGGAACCAATGGAAATGGTAGAGATCAATGTAGGCTCAGTTGCTCTGTTTAGAGCGGCAATGTCAAATATGTATAACAACTGCATATACACTTTTTTGTTCTAAATTTGGAGTAATAACAGAAAGTACTAGGCCAGAGTTTTCATCTAAAAAAATTATTTTAGGTAAAAGTTCAAAAGATTGATGCTCAATTTTTTTTGCAATCTGTTATCTTGATCAAACCCCTTTTTTATATGCATCAGTTCTTTCTATGGTTAAAACAAAAGTCACATATTTATCGTCGTGGTAACTGCAATATTTGGTAAATATGTCAAACTTTTCAGGAGGAACGAAGAATATTTTTGTTTTGCTCCTATCTTCTCGGCTGCTTTCGTAAGTTTATGATATTACTACATATAAATATTACTCTCTGCTAATACTACCATATATATATCATAATAACTACACTTAGTTTTTTTTTTATGCGAGGCAATTTTGTTGTAAGTTGTGTTGATATGCAATCATTTGCTCATCAACGCTAGCTAGCTTTGAAGACACGAACCAAATTTTCAATTACATATCATAGGCTCAGAATTAGAACTAGATATCTCAATGGGATTTACATAAGAGTTATCTAGTTCAAATTCTGAACCCACGATATACAAAGTGATAAAGTAGATTTAAAAAGTAATCCCTCTATCGGAATATAAGTCCCACACAAAAGTTTGTCGTTCTATTACTTACATGGTTACTCAAATTTAATATTTTGGCACGATATTCTCATCGTTTCTTGTGTACAACATATTATAATAGACAAAGGAATATGTGTAGCTAGACATGTCTCCTTATGGCACAAATGCGTTGCTAAAAATCTTTAATAAATCGTTTCCAAATGTAGAGGTGCTGTAGTCGAATTCGCTGTGAGATGTGGTCTTGGCAACGAATTTTACTTCCAGCAACGAAAGTTTTCCACGACAAAATGTAGGTGGCACACATGAAAAAATTTAATACAAATTTTATTATAAAAAAGATCACTTCCAGTTGGGGGTTTTTATGCTTCAGCACACGCCAATTGGTGGAAAAGACCGCACTTTTTTATTTTCACTTTCAACACGTTTATTTCTCTTTTAAATGCCTCTAGCTCCCAGATATGCCTTGGGAAACTATAAATAAGGGATGTGGT